>JAODAL010024948.1:0-59574 GCA_025379985.1 Phyllomedusa bahiana
ATATCTTTTTAAAAGGACCATTTTCCCCCCACCTAAAAGGGGCAAAACCCCTTCTTTGAAAACTTTTTGGGTTTTGTTTTTTATTTCAGGGAAATTGTAGGACGGGTCATTTGTAAAACTATTTCATAAAACCAATTTGTAAACCTTTTACCGTTTCCCCTAGATTAATAAAATCCCCAAATTTTTTCCGTGTCCCTTATGCTTTTGAAACAGCTTCGCTAAACTCGTCCTCCCCTTCAAACCCTTTTGTATCCCGCCTGTTATAGCAGTGTCTGTTTCCAGTTAATGCTATTAGAGCATTAATAGCTTGTTTCCTGCTGTAATATGAAGGCCGCTGGGAAATTAAGGGCCCGGTTTCAAAAAATTTTTCCCAAATGAATAAGCAAAAACTCCGCCCCTGGGATCTTCATTAGATCTGCTTTTCCTCCCAGGACAATAATAAGTACGGCGAGGTTTTGTATGCAGTCAGCTCACTGACCGGGGCTCTGCCCTCTTGAAAAACCGGGTTTTTTTTTAGAAAAAACTTTAATTCAAAACCAAAACCCCAGTTAGATTTCCCCAATAGGATTGTTAGGCAGGGGAAATGTTTTGGGCCTCATGATGGGGGCCAGGGGGTTTTTATTGGGTCATACTTTTTCCTGCGAAAGCCTGCTGTTGTGAATCTGCAGGGATTGAAATAGTTCTGATTCCAGATGATTAACGTCTTTATCCACCATTTATTTTAATCGTCCCTAATTGTGTGTTTGCATGTGCTGTTTCTTTACTCTGGGTTTGGGAAATTTGGGGGGTTTAATTTTAAACAGGGTTTTACAGTTCGACATACAAAAATTTTTCATTTAAAAATTTTCTTGTTTTTTTTTTTTTAAAAATGCATTTAAGGGAAAACCCATCTCTTCCCTTTGGGATCACATGCCCCCCTGTTAAATGTTTTCATTTATTTTTTGCACAATTTGAAGGAGTTTAATGGAAAAATTCCCCACAGATTTTTTGATCCCTGAACCCCAAAAAATTTGGGGGATGAATTTAAATTGGGTTTAAACAGTCCCTCTTCTGCTTTTCAAAATTTTGAGACCAAGAAAAACACCTTAAAATTAAAACAACAGTGCCTCCACATTGTGGGCTTCAAGCGGGATTTCTCGGGACGGAATGGCCCTGAGCTTAGAGTTTAAAGTGTCTTCAGCAGTTTTGTAACAGAGTTTCCCTCTCATCTCTCTTAAAGCCCCTTTGCAGTTTTCGGTATTATCATCCGGTTTCCCCCGGGCCCATTTTTTACAATGAAGGGGTAAATCAGTTGTTTGTTTGGAGCCAAAGGAGCCCAATTTTTTCCTTTCTGTGACTTTTCCCATCTCTCTTTTTTGAAACCCCTGCTGATAAACACTCTTTTAAACACTCTAAGCTCAGTGGCCACTTCCGTCTGAAAGACCCTGCTTAAAAACCCTCACAATGGCAAAAGTACTGTTGATCAATTGAAAAGGCGTTGCCCTTGGCCC
This sequence comes from Phyllomedusa bahiana, assembly GCA_025379985.1. Taxonomy (NCBI): domain Eukaryota; kingdom Metazoa; phylum Chordata; class Amphibia; order Anura; family Hylidae; genus Phyllomedusa; species Phyllomedusa bahiana. Next base: position 1,491 of record JAODAL010024948.1, read on the forward strand.
TCATGATGTCAAAATGTAAACAGCATGATGAGGAGGACTTTTAAAAAAATTCAAATTCACCCCCCTAAATGGGGGGGAAAAAAATTTTCAGGGATCAAAAAACCTTTTGGGGAATTTTTGCCATTAAGCCCCTTTTTTAAGATCGGGCAAGTTGTGAAAAAAAAGTACGGGAAACACGGGAAACGTTGGGCCCCTTGTGAAATTTTAAAGGGAAAGAAGGGCTCATTTAGAGTTTTTAAAAAAATGTTTCAAAAATTTTTTATGTTCATCCTAAAATTTTCCCACCAAAAGCCAAATTCCTAAACTTTTTTGAGTAGGGTATTTGTCACTTTAAGCTTTCCTACGGGCCCAAAAAATGTTAAAAGGGCAGTAGGGTTTTTTAAACATTTAAAGGTTAAATTTACAGCCATATGCATGGTCACTAACGTCGATTGCTTGGGGAGTGACTTTGTGGGAATAAAAGACCTTTTTTTCTAATCCAATTCCAAACCTATAGGAAGAGTTGCCTAAAACAAACAGCGCTGCTCTCCGCTATAGGTTCTGTACTGGTATTGCATTCACATAAATGGAGATAAGCTGCAATACCAAAAAGCCCTTTTTTTAAAACAGGTGGGGTTTTTTTGGAAAAAGACCCCTTTTTTCTAATCTGGGATAACCACTTTTATATGTAGTTGTAATGATTTTGCTCTTTTAAAGGGAACCTGTTAACTACTTTATGCTGCCTAAATAACACGCAACATGAAATAGCTGCAGGTTACCCGCTCCCAACCCTGTGGGTGTTACCCTAAAACACTGCAGAAACTCGGGGAAAACAAAACATGATAAAAAAAAAAAACCCGCCAGGGTTTAGTGGGATGTGCCTTTTTTCCCTTCCCCTCAGCAAACCCCAACAGCTTTCTCCCATGTTTGCCTATAGGGAGTGAGCTGTCACTTTAGCTAAGGGGTCAGGGAGAAGCTGCCATGGCAAGGATAGAGGAGTCTATGGACACGGCCAGCCCAACAACACCGGGTATTTTGCCCTGAAATGTTTGAAAGCATTTTGGGTTTAAAACCCACGGGGTTTGGGGCCCGTTTTTCCGGGAGCATAAAAAAAAGGAAAGTGAAAAAGGGGAACCAGTCAGCTTCTGTAAGGTATACAGTAAGGGATTCCTCTACATATACTCCTGACATAGCTATGACAAATGCTGCTAGATATCATGCACTTTAAGTTAAACACATTTTATGTGTTTTTTTTTTTTTTTTTTATATACCCCTCTATGGAATTACAAGTTTTGTTTGCCTATCCATGCAGTAAAAAGAAGGTAAAACCTGATGTATACTGCCCAAATCTAGGCCAGGATTACACCTTTTTGGCCTTTCCCAAAGGGAAAAATGGGTCCACGACAGGAGTTTTACTGCTGCATAGGGAATAAAATTCGGGAATGTAGGTAAAATGGCCTTACTTAGTATAAAAAAAAAATTCATATGGACTGAAACTAATAAGTGATGATTTCAAAGTGACACTCTCAAGAAGAAGACTATACCGAAATTAGCAATCAACATCAGTGGGAGCAGAATAAAAATTTTGGGTGCAAACTGAATTAGCAAAACCTTTATCCCGTGGGGTACGGGGTTTTGGGGAGATGCACTTGTTTTTCTTGAGTGTCATTTTTAAAGAAAAACCTGTGCCCCTTCCTGTTTTGCCCTTATACTTGTTTTCCCCTTTGAAAAAAACAATTCGGGCCCTCTTTTTCCCTCTTACAATATTTTTCCCAAGTGGTAAATTGGGTCAACCATTCCCATTGTTCATAGGGGTGTGTCCTGGCACTCATTGGAAAAGTAAACTGTGAAAGGGGACCCCCCACCGCAATTCGTAACCCAATCTGCCCTTTTGGTCATGAATCCCCCCTAAAGGAAAAAAAAAAAAAAGGGCCAACATAAAAAAATCAAAGGGAAAAAAGTTCCAGGATTGTTCTTTTACAGGGAACATATGTATTTTCTAAAACTAGTATTTACAATGTAGGGAGATGTCACAGGTCTCTTTAAAGGGTTTTTCCCACAATGGGCATTGAGGGGCAAAATCACTGGGGCCTATACCACCCAAATTCTAATAGTTTATTCCCACCTCAAAGCCCACAGTTAAATCAGAAAAACCCCCCCAAAAATTTTTCCCCTCAAAATGGAAAAGCCGTCGGCGTTTACTCATGACTCTTCATTCTGTTTTATGGGAGTTACCATTACAGGGGAGCGCTGTGTTCAACTTTACTCGGAACTCCCATATAACCCTATGGAGAGTCATATGCAAGTGCATCTGTCTCTCAATTCTGAGCAGAACCCCTCGGGGGGCCCCCTTTTCCTAAAAATACGTGGGGTCTAAAAGAGGGGGCCCCAAACACCTTCATACTTATGGCATATCTAGTAATATTTCACCATTTTTTGGGTGGAAACCCAAACCCTTTAAAATTGTTCCTCTTTTATCTGAAATTATTAAATTCACTATAGAAAACAATCTACAGGACATCCAATTTGGTCTGGTATTTTGGTGCCAAGTGCTGCTCCTTATCAAAAATTCAATATTTCCTTCACGGGAAAAATTTTTTCTAAGTTTTCCCCTTCCCAGACCTCCAGACCCCCTTTCCCATGCACCCTGCAGATCTGACCTAACCCTGTAAGACTTGTGTTTATCTAATAAGTCAAATGAAACCTTTTTTTTTCCACTGAAATCATGGGGTTTATTCCCAAATGTTTAAAATAATGGCAGTGCCACCAGGGCCCCCCCTTTAAATTTTTTAACTTACCTTTTATCTGTAAGCTTCGCTGGCCATTTCTTGTTTTTTTAACAGCGGGTCGTGTATGTTTTTTTTTTTTAAAAGTTTTTTTTTTCCTCCTTGCATTTATAGTTAAGAAATGTAAAGGGCTAATTGTAATGTCACCTGTTGACAGGACACCATTATCTTCCAAAAACTTTTTGGAGTTTGAAAAGGGGACATCGGGGTTATTCCTATTCTGGTCCCCTAGAATCATTTGACCAAGTAGGCCCAAAGGGTATTTTTTTGGGTGTGGGGAAATTTTAAAAGGGGGTTTGTCTCCTCCCCTTTATTCATCTGCCCTCACCCCCTGTTTTTTTGGGTTTTCCCATTTAAAAAATTCGGGGGTTGGTTTACTGTTTTCCTACTAGGCTGAAATAAAAGCCGGGTCTGAGCTATAGAAAACCAGTGCTAGAAGCCCAAATAATGAGAGATCAAACATCTGTAGCTATAGCAATTGAGGGCTGATACACCCCTTAAAAGAGGGGATATTAGGAATAGGTAGGAAAAAATTTTAAAGGGAAAACATATTGAAAATTTACTTTTTTTTGAAAGTTTTTAAAAATAAAAAGCAACCCTTGTAGTAAAAAACCCCCCTTTAAACTTTTATTCTTAAGCTTTAATGGGTTTTTTAAGGGGTTTTTCTTGTCTCCATTTTGGGATGGCATTTTGATGGGATATGCCTTTTGACTGTGATAGGTCGGGCCCATCTTTAGTGCCCGCACCCAATTAACTTAAACGGGTTCCCCCAAAAAATTCACATTTTGGGAACGGAAAATTTAAGTCGCGCTTGCGCAGGCTTTCATTTTTCTTCTATTTTAACATGTGTGCTTAAACACCCCATTTGTTCTGAAATAAAAAATTTTTTGGGGAACCTTTTCCCCAAAGATAGTTGGCGGGATCTAAAGGGGGAACAGAAATTCCCCACACTTCAAAATCCCCTTAAAAGTTTTGAAAAAGTAACCCCCCTTTTCAAGAGAGCAACAAAGGGACCTCCTCCTATTTTGGGTCCGAACCACCCCTTAAAAAACTAAAGGGTCGGGACTTGACCCCCTTTTCCCCCAAAACCTTTTTGAGAAAGTCTCAAACCCCCTGAAAATTGTCTTTAATCTAGCTCCAGGTGCTCACTGGCGAGTTTTTTAAAGAAAAACATGAGATCTTCTTCCTGGCTTTTTTATGGGTAAAAAAAGTTTTTTGCACAAGTTTATTGCTAAGTACGTCTTTTTATCTCTTTTTTATCCTCCTTAAACCTTGATGGGCATTTGGACCCACTTGTTTGTAATTGGCCCTTTTGGCCAAAATTTGGGGGGGGTCAGATGGGAAGCCCACCCCACGAAAATTTTTAAATTTGGGCCAGAACTTTTGGGGCCCAAAATTTGCCCTTTTAAACCAAGCACCCTTAAAGGGGGAGGTCCATCATTTGTTAGGGAAAGAAAGAGGAAATTTTTTTAATTCCCCAATCCTGTTTTCGTTAAAATATTACATAGAACTCCTGAAGGGCTCTCTGAACCCCCAAATTTGGGGGGGGTTTCAATTTTGGACCCGGTTTGTATTTATCTGCTGATTGGCCAAGATGGATCATCTGACTCCGTCCATCCCCATTTTCCCTTTCCCTATTTACAAAAAAAGAAAATTTTTTATTTTGACATGTAAAGAAAAACCCCTGACAGGTCTTTTTAGTAAACCCTTTGTTTTTGGGAAAAGTTATAATCCGGGTTAGAAACGTCTCTAAAACTCTGTGTTGGCTGTTCCTTTTTTTTTCCCTCCTAAAAAAATGTTTACTGAATTAGTCAGCGGGGTTTTACCTTTTCCGGGTTTTCGAAGGGCGTTTTCCCTTCACAAAAATTTGGGAGCACTGTTGGGGAAAAGGGTCAGACTGTGCAGAGACCCCCCCTCCTTTGGGTTAAAAACCCCCTGACAACGGGCCAATAAATTTTTAAAAAGGCGGAAAAAAAAGAGGAACCGTACAACACAAGTATTTACTAAAACAGGAACGGCCACAGACTCTTACTTAAAAAAACAGAATTCAGTATTTTAATATGACAATGTCCATGGAATGTGCTTATTATCAAGTTACAGGCGTTGTCTCACCGTGCTGTTTCACAGAGTCTGTTTTTCCCCCAAAAGCCAGCTTCGGGCCCCCCTTTTTTCCCCTGTTTGGGTTTTGAGAAAGCTCTACGGGCGGGAAATTGACAACCCGGGCTCTGCTATTCCCTACTAAACCCTTTTTTAGAAAATTTGGTGATAAAGGGGGTTTTTAAAAACACGGACACGGGGGCCCTACAGAGCCTAAAAGGGTTTAAAAGGTTTGCCCAAAAGGGGAAATATAAACCAGCCCCCTGTCCCTGTGTTTAAGAAAAAAGTAGGGAGTTTTTGTCCCACCCTGCCCAAAGCTGTTTGACCAGAGCGAGGGGGTTCAGTAACCTGGGGGAACTTTTTGTAAAAAGCAGGCAAGAAGAACTTCTCTAACTCTAAAAGGAAGAAAATAAAAAACAGAATGAAATTTGATAATACTTTATTTACCTTTGCCTACATGTTTAAAGCTAATCATTGTGGCGAGACTACCCCTTTAAGTTTTCTATAGCTTTACATACAATGTATGGGTATTTATAGGCCCTTTTACAGGGTATCGCTAATAGGGTGTCTAAAAGACTTTCTATTCTAAAAAGATTTGTCTTGGCAATGTATTCTTTTTAAAGACAACTGCTAGAGGAGACCTAGATGTAAAGGTGTTGAAGTTAAGAAGGCCCCAAAAACTCAATTTTGAAATTTTTAAAGCTTATTTTTTTTAGGTTTTGCCGCCCTACTTAAAAGCCCTGTTCAGTCCCTTTCCCAAGGGGATGGGGGTCTTATATTGTCACCCTTTTATACTAAGGTGTGGGTTTTCTTTGCAACAGATTTTAACACTGGGGGATTGATAGGAGATGAATGGGGTGCATGAACACTGTATGATGCTGGAATACTTCTTTACATTGCAGAGCTGCTAATATCCTGGATGGGAAAGGAGCCGGGGGAAGGGGCGTTTTCAAAAGGGAAAGCCCAAAAAATAGTCAAAGAGGGGGAATTTGGGGCGTTTACTTTTAGGAAGTCCTTTTAATGGGTCTGCACTTAAAAGAGGGTTTAAGTCGGCCCTTGGAGCAAACCTAAAACCCGACATTGTTCACCACTAGGGTGCGCTGTTGATCTAATGTAAATGTTTTTAAAGGGGGTTTTTTTACTAAAAAAGATATATCTGTAATGGTGAGGCAGTAAAAATAAGCACGTTTGGGAATTGGGTTTTTTTTCTAAATCATTTAGTATAGCAGATATTTAAAAAATCCCCAGAGTGTCTAAAACTAAATCTTTAAGGCCCCGGGGGTCGGGCCCACGCCCTCTTTGGTTTTGATTTTTATGCCGATAAATTTTGTTTGACCCTGGTCGGGAACACCCCCCTGTTCGTTATTGGCTGCCTGCATTCTCTGGGGCCCATTCACCCCCTGAATTGGTTTTTAAAAATTTAAAATGAAACTGGCGCCCCCCAGCTTTTTTTTCCTGGCTCTTCTATTTAAAAACTCCATTTCCCCATCCCCTCCCCTGTTCTATTTAAAATTTCAAATTTCCCATTTCTTTTTCCCCCCCCACCATTTAAAGCCCAAAAAAAACCCCCCCCCCACCCCCTCCTAAAAAAATTTTTTTGGGGAAAATTAAAAATTTTTTAAAATTTTTTCAATCATTTTATTAAATTTTTAAAAAAACCAAAAAACAATCATTGTTCTTTTACATTTGCTTTGGGAAGGGGAAGGGTCCCACCCTACAAAAATCCAAAATCAAATTCTCAACTTTTACAAAACCCCCCCTTTCCCCCCTCACCCCCCAAAATAAATATGGAGGGCATATGAATTTTTTTCACCCATCTTCATTAAAAAAAACCTATGGATTAAAACCCTCCCTTTATTTTGAACTTTAACCCCCGAGGAAAAAACCAAAAAAGACTTTTTCCCAAAAACCCTTTTACCCCGGGGAAAAAACCCCTTTAACCAAACCCCAATCCCATTCCCGGTACTAAACAAACCAATTTTTAAAAAACTTTTAGTCAAATTGAAAAAACCCAAACCCCCTTCATTCCCCCATGGGTTTGGAAAATTGCTCCCCCCCCAAGCCCCTACCCCTAATTTGTCTTTTGGGAAAAACCAAAAATAATCCACCCCTGCTCTAATTTCTATTATGAAAAAAGGAAAACCCATAAAAATTAAAAATTACCAAAAACATCCAAAAAAAGTAAAACATTTTTTTACCCTTGGAAGCCACATGATTTAGCCTAAAAAAGGGTGTTTTTTCCCCCCAAAATCTGTACCCGGCCCCCTTTCCCCCACAAATTTTAAGGTGTGGGTTAAAGGGAAAAGTCTGTAAAAACCCAGCCCCAAACCCCCCCTTTAAAAATTGCTGCTCCCCCGTCAAAAATAAAATCCAAAATTTTCTTATTTTTTTAAAAATTTTTTTTACCGGGTTTAAAAAAGGGGTTTTTAAATTTAAACCCCCAAAAAAAAAACGGGGCCCCTTTTAACCCCCTTTTTCCCTGGAAAAAGGTACTTACCAAATGAAAAGATAAGCCAAAGCTTGGTTTAAAACCAGACCCCCGCCCCCCTTTTTAAGGGAGCAAGTATTTCCTTGGAAAAACAACCCCCTTCTCCCCGACCCCCCCCCCCCAAAAATTCCGAGGCTCTCCTTGAAAGAGGAACCTGGGTTTGGCCCCCCGAAACCCCTGGTTTAAAGGTCCCCCTTAATTAACCTGTGTGTAAATTTTTGAAATTTTACAGAACAAATTTTTCCCTTTTAACAAAAATTAAAATTAAAAAACCCCTTTATGATTAAACCAAACCCAAAAAGCTTAAATTACCCGAAAATAACCAAAAAAAGATTTAAAAATTAACAATTTTAAAAAGAGTTTTTCCCCTGGGTATTGGGGTGGCCCAAAAAAACCCAGGCCAAGGGGTTTATCTCAAATTTTTAGTGTGTTTTTTAAAGGTCATTGGGGCCATTGCTTTCACTCAAAGAACCCCAACAAAAAAGGGGGGGGAAAGCGTAAAAAGGGAATGTGCCCTTTTTAAAATTTCTTTCCCCCTAATTTTTGTTTTGGGGGGATTAAAATCCCCTTTTCTTCCCTTGGGTTTGGGGGTTTTTTGGGCCCCGGGGACAATTGAATTTTTATTTCCGTAAGGGGTTTTATACCAAAAGGGGGTTAAAGGACTTCAACTTGGGGTGGGCGTCCCCCTTTGTTGGGGGGGTGAAAAACCTCCAAAACAATTTTTGGAATAGGGAACAGGTTTTAGGGAATTTTTAGGGTGAGGATTAAAAGGGTTCACTAGGTTACTCTTCATCTTCTGATTGTCCAAAGGTATGATAACATTACCGGGGTAAACAATTTTTTTTTTCCCTGTTTTGTTTTGTCCCAAACGGTGGGGGTTTTATCCCTTTTTGGTGTTTTTTCGGTTTATTAAAATTTTGTGGTTATCCGGAAAGGGGTTATTTTAATTGGTTTTTAAATTAAAAAATTTTTTTTTGGGGGTATTTTTTCTGGATTTTTTTGGTAACCGTTTTTTTAAAGTATTTTTGGGGGCAGTGATTTTCTTTGTAAACTGTATGATATAATGCTCGGGCAAGTTTTTTATGAGCTCTGAAAGCAGTTCCCCTCTAAAGCCCTACAAAAAATATTAAATAAATTGAAAATTGGGGTTACCCCGTTGGGGTTTTTGCCACCAATTTTGCTGGGAAAACACCCTCAAACAAAGGAGAGCAGTAAACTTGTCGTTTATTCCTAAAACAGAGGAGCAGTACAATATAGAGTTCATAAAAAAAAAAAAAAAAAAAGGATTCTCCTGCATTTTTATTTCATGGATGATACAAATGTGAACAGACATGTCAGTAGTAATGACTGCTCTTCTTTAATTTGTCTTTCACACCTACCCTGTTACAACCTCTAACACTATGTGAGGAGTGCGATAAAAGGCGTGGGCTGGGTTTTTTTTTAGTATGTTGATTTAAGAAGTTTCTTGTCTGGGCCCTCTTCATGTCCCAGTTAATGTGTTTTGGGGGTGGAAGGCATCCATTTTCTGGAGTGGAGGAAGGGGAGGAAAGGTCCTTTTGGGGTTTTAGAGGTTTTTGTTTTTGTGTGGTGATGTGTGTGTTTTTGTTTTTATTTTATTATATATAATTTTTTATAAATATATATATATAAAATTTTTATATATTAAAATTTTAAAATAAAACACACACACATTTCTTATCCTTATGGTTTTTTAAATTTCCATGTATTTCCTTTAAAGCTTTAAAAATGAATTTAAAGGGGTTTTTAAACGTTTCAAAGAATGTCTCCCGGAAAAAAAGGGGGCAAAAAAAATAAGCACTTTTGTTAAATTGGGGTTTTCCAAAAAAATTTTGGGTTCCCGGTTTAGCAGATAAAAGAACCTGTAAATTGTCTTCTATTTCTTTCTGTTGCTGGTCCCAAAAGCCCCCCGGGCGATTCTCGCACCCTAGACACGCCCCCTGCACGTGATTTGGGTGACATTTTATTCAGGGCCCGTTGGGAAAACGCCCCCCCAAAAAGGAAAAAGCCCGGCCACGCCCCCTCGCGTGATTGGCTCCCTGCACACTCTGTGTTTACTCCCCTCTGAGCCCGTTAAAATCGGGTAGTGAAACCCAAAGGGTTTCTGGGTCTAAATTTTTTTCTCCCCGCCCTTTTTGGTCAAAGTTTTTGGGCAATTACCCGCCTGTTTAAGGGGCTTTTCCAAGAGGTTTTATTTTTCCCCTCACAGATCCAGTCCTTAAATTTCTACTTGGGGAAAAAAAGGGGGTTTTTGTTTTCCCCAAATCGAAGCAAGCCCCGCCTCCTTATGACATCTCTGTAGTGTTTAAAAAAATAAGGATTCAACAAATGTGTCTGGATAAGCTGGGTTGTGGGGTGCGACCCTTGGTGATTAAAAACCCCGCAAGGCAGAAAAAGGGGGGGGGTTCAAACCCCCTCATATTTTTTTTTTTTTTTTTAAAATTTTTAACATATTTTAAAAAAATGAAAATAAATGTTAGAAAAACATTAAATTTTTTTTTCTTTTACCCCACAAAAAAGCTCCCCTTTTTTGTCCTATCCCCTTTCAGTCACCCAAAACACTTCCAAATAAAAATACAAAAGCAATATTTTGGGGGGATGAAACATGATATAGGGGAAACTATGTATGGTTTTAAAATATATATATTTTAAAATTTTAGAAAAATTTAAAATATATATTTTTTTGGGCTCTCTACTTGTGTAAATTTTAGGGGGGAAAAAAAAAAAATACCCTGTGAGGGGGCCCAGAAAAATCCCCAACCCCATTTTGGGGTTGTTTAAAAGCCAAAATAGTTTTTAATTTTTAAAAAAAGTCTTACCTTCTGCACCACCAAACCCCAAGGGTTTTTTAAAACAATCTGGGGCAGGAAGCCCCGGCCCTTTTCCCCCAAAGCGTTTTGCCTTTCCCCCAATTTTTTTTTCCCTTTTACTCCATTGGGCACCGGGAGAGATCTTTTAACCGAAGGGTTATTTGAAATTGGAATTTAAAAATTTTCTGCCTTTGTTTAGTAAAATTTGGGATGAACAAAAAACCCCTAGATTAAGCTGCCCGGGTTTCCGGGGTTTTGTAAAACAAAAGAAATTTTTGACAGGTGCCCCTTGCCTGGAGGGGTTTGGGCTCAAGGTGAAACATAAGCAAAGGGAGGAGGCTACAAAGAGGGTTTTAAAACCAAAATCAACCTTCTGCATCCCCTTTCTTTTAAACAAAAATTATGATGTCACGTTCTTCAGTTTTAGGGAGACAAAGCCTACCCCCCTTTGGGGGGAAAAATTTGCCTGCTGAGAGGAGAAAACAAAAAAAAGCCCCGGAAATTTTAAAATCCCAAACTGAGAAAAAATTTGCTGAAAAGGGACGAAACAGCTCAAACGATAAACCCCTTTAATGACTGTAGACAGGGGGCCTTGTCCAAGTGGGGTCGGGGGTAGGGCTGAAAAACCCCCCTAATGTCCTTTATTAGACCCTTTAGGGGGTGCTCTGTCTCCCAAATTTTTACAATTTTGGCTGTGCCTTTTTAAACTTTGGTGATTAAAAGGGTTTTTCCCAAAACTTTTAGAAACCTCCCTACCACCTTTCCCCAAATGGGGGTTTAAAATTAAAAAGATCCTGTAACCCCTACCCCCCTCCCCATCAAACCCCTTTTTCCCGCGCGCCCCGAACTCCCCCTGTACAAAAACTCCCCCCCTCCCCCCCCGGCTCCCTTCCCACTCCCCTCCCCCCCCCCCCCCCCCCCCCCCCATTTTTTATGGGTCACGTGATTTCTTTCTGCCAGACTCCAGTTCCCCCTCAGACCTTTACTGGGTGATGTCATGATCATGGATCACATGATTTCACAGCAGCAACAACTTCCCTTGGGCAAATGCCCCGGGACCCTTGGGAGCCCTTGAACCCCCTTTAGGCCAGGGGTTTGGTTGAAAAAATCATGTGCATGAAAATTAAACACCCAAAACCCCCAAAAAATTGGAAAATAGACCATTTCCTTTTTTCAAGGAAAAAAAAACAACCCAAGAAAAAGAAAAACAATTTAAAAAGTAAAGGCCCGAAAAAATTTAATGGGGTCCTTTAAAAAATTTTTTTTTGAAAGTAAACCTGGGAAAAAAAAAAAAAAAGCCCATCTTCTGCCACAAATTGTACAACCACAGTGACCTACAATATGCACAAAGTATAGAAAAATGCATCACTGAAAGAGTGAAAAAATATACATTGATATCCAAAAAATGATCTTTAATACTGCAAACCCAATTTGATAAAAGGCAAAAAGTGAAAAGCCCTCAATTAAAAAAATATACCCCGATAAAAAATAACCTTTAATATCACAATTAAAATATCAATTGAACAAAACAACATTTTATTTCCAAAAGACATGAACCCACTTCCGACCCAATAAATCACTAAAAACAAAGTTACTTTGATGTATTTGGGGGTTACAGTTCATTGAGGGAACCGGAAAGCCCAAAATTTAGCCGGGGGATATTGAAGCAGTGTGAGCCCCTCTCTTTGGAAACTGGGCCGCAGGGCAGTATTCCTACATTACAACGACTCCAAACACACCTAGACGACCACTGTCTTGCTAAAGAAAATGAGGGTAAAGGTGTCTCCAGAACTAAACCATATTGGGCATCCTAAAATGGAAGTTGGAGGAGCACAAGGTCTCTAATATCTACCACCTCCATGATGTCATCATGGAGGAGTGGAAGAGGATTTCAGTGGCTGTAACCTGTGAAGCCCTAGTGAAGTCCATGCCCAAGAGTGATAAGTCAGTGCTGGGAATAATGGTGGCCACACAAAATATTGACACATTAGGCACAATTTGTCCATTTTCATTTAGGGGTGTACTCACTTTTGTTGCCAGTGGTTTAGACATTGATGGCTATTGGTTGAGTTATTTTGAGGGCACACCAAATTTACACTATTATACTCGCTGTACACTGACTACTTTACATTGCATCAGTGTTATATCTTCAGTGTTTTCCCATAAAAAGATATAATGCAATATTAACAAAAATGTGAGGGCTGTACTCACTTTTGTGAGTTACTGTATATATGGGACATGACACAGGTGTGGTGTATGAGGAAGCAGTGTTTGGCGATAGGAGTGGGATTCTTTGGGTTTCCTGGCATTGGTATTCCCGTATCTGATATACTTTTCATTCATACTTTTCACTTGTGCCTTTTTCATCAGTTATTGTCATTGCATTATTATATATCACTTTCTGTATCTATTTACTTCATTTCACTCTTCCAGAGAAATATTTTTCTATACTTTGTGCATATTTTATGTCACTGTGATTGCACCATTTGTAGCACTTTATATTTTTTATGTATTTTTTGGTATTGAATTATGTTGGGATTAGGTTCTGTTTAAATATTTTTCTCAGACCTTGCACATTTTTTAGCCTTTGGCTTTTTAATTGTTTTCATCTTTTTTGGTGTTTTCGTCTCAAAGACTTGTCTACTCTTTCTATTACTTATGGTTGGGTGCCATTTTGTGTCTTTACTTTTCTTGTTTGCCTATGCTCTATGTTTCGTGACACATTGACCAACAAGAATAGGGTGTATACTATTAAAACATAACTTTTAATAATGATATAATAAAATCCACAAATGTAACCAAAAACTGTCAGACAAAAACTTAATCGAGGAAATGAAGGAGGTATAGAACACCCTAACTCACCCTAAGAACCTATACTGGCCCTGGAGAAGATATACAGGGAACCCGTCCCGTAAGGACGACCCCGTCAGGAACCTCCCCCTAATGCACTCTTACCACTACACTAACCCCCCAAAAAACCAAAAAAGTCCCAACATGTTTTATATCGCCAATATTCCTCAGGGGACAGGTGTGGCAGAATAGAAAAAACACAAAAAAGAACACTTGTGCAGGTGTAACAACCAAGGCAATACCTCTGATATTATGTCCAGATGATTTGATGATGCCTCCAAATGTAAGAAAAAAGGTTAACTTACCCTCTATGAAACTCAAAAATTCTAAGGATAAAGCAAGGGGTAAGGTAGCCCCAAAGTGTCATCTCATCAAAACTAATTGACACATAAAGAATCCCATAAGGAGCACACCCGAGGTAAGGTGTCTGACAGGATAGTCCACCCTGCTCAGGCGGCGCTGTGACACATTGGCAGCACCCGTTTTTTCTTTATTTTTTTTCTGTGGTGCCCGTCATCCTTTGTTTTAATTTATATGAGTAAGCACTGCAGATGAAATGCAAGGCAGGAAGCAACTTCCACTGGCAGAATCGACTGTTTGCCAGTGATGCCAGGAGAGGGACCCATGGCAACCAGTTGATCACTGATGAGACAACCTCTTTAAATGGGCATTGAGCCACCACTGAGATCAGTGGCATTTCAGAAGCCAGGGTACGCTGTAGACCCCAGCAATGCTAAATTCTAACTGGTGTCTTCATTCTGGAAATTGTTACGTGAACCTCATCATTCCCTGTATTCTCACCATAAAGCAGCCAAATGTATCACTGACCAAACTTCACTGTTTGGCAAAAACAACTTGGTCCCTGGAGAGGGTCTTGAATGCTGATCTTGCATTAATCACTAGTTCTGTTGAAGTCATCCTGGCTGTACATGTACAAGCCTTTTTGGTCTTGGCTTTCTAAATAATACATTTACTGGAAAACCATTTGTGACATAATTCTGGGCACGGAGGACCAATCATTAACGCTCATGTCCAGCCAAGTACAAGAAAAGTGGAAATCTAAAATTCAACAACCAAATACCGCTAACTTTCCTTAGCGATGATCCTCTCTTTGGATGGGCCTTGGCCAATAGGCCTCAGTAAGTAAACATCAGTTTGGGATATTCTTCGAGCCCAGTATGCAGCTGCTCATAGGCAAAAATACTTTTTGTATGTAAAGGTCTCCGGAGAACCAGAGCTATCTGAAGTCAAGTAGTAATCATAGGGTCAGACATTTTTCTGGACTTCCTGTCAGTGATCTCATTGAAGAACACAGAACACTTCTCGAACTTCTCGAAATCCAAAAAAATGGCCAACAGGGAACAATAGCTTGACCTAAGGTTTAGTGACCACAGATCCTTTTTAAAGAACTTTTCTGAGATTATTTAAAGGGGTTGTCCGGGTCATTGTTTTATTTAATTAAGCTAATTAGGTTAAAAACAATATTAGTACATTTAGATTTCTATGTATTTTATATATGTGGTGTGGCATTATTGAACGATTTATGTTTATGGCTGTATGTGACGACGTTCACTCTGCGCGCATGGGCGTGCGTGCAAGTCAGAAGGCCGTTGCTTCTATAGGGTAGCCACCCTTCTCAGATGCTGTGTCACACTATTTTGTATAGTGGGACCTTTCATTTGTGGAGGAAGGTGGGCGGCTACAGTATAGAGGTGTCGACTGGCCTGTTGATAAGCACATATGCCCAGCAGGTAATTAACCATGGGGCATAAGCGCTAGTCAGGTTGCAGGCTGGCACTTCTCTAGTGTAACCGCCCCTGCCCTCCCCAAACATCACATTGCACCGCGTTCCAAATTATTATGCAGATTATATTTTTCTCTGATTGACCTAATTGGTTGACGCCAATGACAGTCAGAATAATGTTGACCTCAGCAGGGAAAGACTTTTTTTATTGAAAAATTGCCATATAAAAACCATTAACTTCATAGTATCTAGCCAACTTCCATATAGCACTTAAAAGTGTATGTCTTGTTGGTACGCTCACGCGTTTTGGAAAGAGTTTCCTTACTCGTAGCTTATTCTTACTTTTCTACTGCCACCTAATTTGAAACAGCTATAAAAAAAAAAAGTGTAGTAATAGTGTTTTTTGTCTTAATTCGCTTAATTCAATTTAAAAAAAACCTAGACAACCCCTTAAATCAGAGGTAACCAGTGATCGGCAATATACAAAGTCGAGTCACATTATTATGACCACCTCCTACTTTTGATGTTGGCAATGCGTAGCTTATGAAGTCATATGGTTTGGTGGGTATATAAGGTGTCAGCACACAGATCCCTCGTTGCTATCATAGGTGAAAGGGCTGATTAATTATAGTTGCAAAAAGAGATAATTTTTGGCTTTCGGGCTAAGGGTATGTTCACACGGTTTATTTTGGGGCACATTTCACGATGTACTGCGCTTAATACATGGGGAAATGCACCCCATAATTACGCTAATCCGTAGCTCTCATAGAGAACTATGGATTACGCCTCCTCTCCCCGCTTGTACAATACTGTACGCGCGGGGAGAGAAGTGACATGTCAATTATTTGCGGCAAATATGCGCCAGGAGTAATGCATGTCTATGGGACCGGCGGGCTACCGCCCCCGCTCCCCCGTGCCGTGAGAGTGTGCGCGTATTAGCGCGTGCTCCCGAAACACAAGATGTACTGTACGCACCGCAGTACATCGTGTGAACATACCCTAAGAATGCCGGTATTTCAGAAACTGTAGTTTGTGCTGCTGTGATGAAAGTGTAAAAACTTCTCTTTCTCTGGAAGACCCTTGTATTAGACAGTTCATTGGGTCTAATGACCACCATGTAAGGCTTCATGTGTGCTGCAGGATCATTTCAAAGGAACTGAACATCTGCTGCCAGGTTCTGCTAAAATCAACTGTTTGATAGGGATCTCAGCAAGGACCTGATCATTTTCTTTTTTTCTGAGGAAACCTTTTAAAGGGAATCTGTCAACATTTTTTTTTTCTTATTAAAACAAGACCCGGATCCATATTCTTTTCTTCTTAGCCATTTTTATTTTCTGATTGAAGATTTCTCAATTCAGTCTTCTCTATATGATTGTGGGGACAGCATTCTTGCCTGTACTGATATTAACAGCATTTAGAGAGATGCTTTACAGCATCTTCATGCACATAGAAGCCTTAAGACTGACTCAGTCCAATTGACTTCTATAGGAGAGTTTTTTAGGCATTCTCTGTGACCTGGGTAGAAGTCAGTGTGCAGGGAAGTGGAGAGAGGGAGCTGTGACATCTCCTATTGTGACTGGTGGATCTTGTGTTATCTATACACATTGGTGTCACCTTTCAGTGTAATCCTGCTTGTGCTGATAATGAGCACACTGCTGAAAATCTTCCTCTACAGAACAGGAAGTGTCAGACTATTATTAGGCTTAGTGGCCAAAGTGAGAACCTCAGGACTTAAGAATTATTAAAAAATATTGAAAGTGATATGGAAAATTAAAAAAACATAACCAAAAATGCCTAAAAAATGTGTAACATAAAAACGTGAATTTAACAAGAAGTCATTTTTTCAGGACACATTCCCTTTAACAAAAAGAATTCTCCAAAGCAGACCATCTCCTAATCGCACTCTCTAGGTCCAGCTAAGGACTTGCTAAAACATGGTCACAACTACCAATATAATGTTCTGACACTTCTCCCCTGAGGTGTAAACTTTGATCACTGTTGTTCCTTTTGTAAAGAATTTTGCCCATGTTCAGTTGTTTTTCTCTCGCTGTACGACAGTTCATGACAATGAGTTATCCTAAGAAAATAGGTGAAGGGTGAGAGACCTCAGCACGCACGCTAGATGAGGAGGAGAGATTCAAAGAAAACAAAATGATGAACACGAAGCAGAAATCTGTTTCTTGTACTTTTACTCATAAACATGTTTTTACTCCAATAGCTTTCACCTCTGCTGTACCTCTGCCAACGGCTGCTTCCAAGAAGCTGGAGGACAGTGCAGTCAAACAAAACGTGTCCCTGCTCTGCAGTTAATAAAGAAATCATTGACTAGTTGTAGGGCTGCTTTCACATCGGAGGGAATAACTGGAGAAATGTCCCGTGCAAAGCTCTCTATTCTTTTGAATTGTCCGTCCAGGCTTGGGGTGGGATGGAGGGAGTTTTCCTATGTGCATCATTGCACAAAGACTAGGCTTCATTTATTAAAGCTGTTTAAGGCATAGTTGCGAACTTGTGAAAATGAAAAAGCAGGAGATATTAGTTGGCGGCGCGCGTAGCGCGGCAAAAATTTGCATGGGCACGCCCATCTTGTCGGTATGCCACGCCCTTCAAAAAGCCACACCCACTCCACCTAACTGCATAACGGCTTGGAAAAAAGCCAGGTAGATGCCCTTATAGCCAGGTAGTAACCCCCCCCCCCCCCTAAGCAGGTTTGTGCCCCTTACAGGCAGGTAGATGCCCCCTTGTAGCCAAGTAAATGCCCCCTCTGTAGCCAGGTAGGTGCCCCCTTTGTTAGCCAGGTAGGGGCCCCCCTTTGTTAGCCAGGTAGGTGCCCCCCTTTGTTAGCTAGGTAGGTGCCCCCCTTTGTTGCCAGGTAAAGGGGCCCCCATTGTTTGCCAGATAGTGCCCCCATTGTTTGCCAGGTGGTGCTCCCTCTGTTGCCAGGTAGTGCCCCCTCTGTTACCAGGTAGTGCCCCCATTGTTGCCAGGTAGTGCCCCCTCTGTTGCCAGGTAGTGCCCCCATTGTTGCCAGGTAGTGCCCCCTCTGTTGCCAGTAAGATGCCCCCTCTGTTGCCAGGTAGTGCCCCCATTGTTGCCAGGTAGTGCCCCCTCTGTGGCAAGGTAGATGCCCCCGCTGTTGCCAGGTAGTGTCCTCTCTGTTGCCAGGTAGATGTCCCCTCTGTTGCCAGGTAGTGCCCCCTCTGTTGCCAGGTAGTTCCCCCTCTGTTGCCAGGTAGATGCCCCCTCTGTTGCCAGGTAGTGCCCCCGCTGTTGCAAGGTAGATGTCCGCTGTGTTGCCAGGTAGTGCCCCCTCTGTTGCCAGGTAGATGCCCCTCTGTTGCCAGGTAGTGCCCCCATTGTTGCCAGGTAGTGCCCCTTGTTGCCAGGTAGTGCCCCCATTGTTGCCCAGGCAGAGCCCCCCATATAGCTAATAAAAATAAAATATAAAATCCACTTACCTCACCAGGCTCCTGCAGCACGGCCGCTCCGGACGATCTCCTCAGCGGCGCAGGGGGAAGTGAGAGCAGCCGCGCGTCACTTCCCCCTATAGCGGCACACACAATAGTAAGACTGTTCTTGTTGCCCATAACAACAATCAGGGCTCAGCTTTAATTTTTCCGGAGCAGTGTATGAAATGATAGCTGGGCTCTGACTGGTTTCTATGAGTCTTACTGGTAGACAGTTTTGATCATTGAGGCCCCTTATGTTAACCTGCAGTGTCCTACACCAGTGTCCACTGGTGTGCCTAGAACCCAACTGTGGGATTTCATTCTGGGGACCACACTACAGCTTCTAATACTCTTTTTGTCTCTTTCTCTCTCTGCCTTTCTGCCTCTCCCAAGGATGTATATACAGTTTAAAAGAAACTCGAGGGACCCACCGGGGTTTCCCTTGTTTCCCTGTGGGCCAGTCCAAGCTTGCTTACATCATAGAAAGAGATCATGCCACTACTATGGGGCCCAAGCAGTGTCAGACTACAATTCTGTGACAGACAGGGTGGTGTAATGGCGGCACCCCAACTGCGTCCACCCGTTGCCCATGGCAACCACCCTTGAGAGTTCTTTTGAATTGTGGGGAGAGGCGCACCCAGCAGCTTCAGCATCCACACACAAAGCTAACGAGGGCTTCTCCTCTTTCCCACCTAACTGCTGACCGTTCTCAGTGGCTTCCTCCACTGTGGCTCAGGCCTCCTGCTGAACTTCTCACTGCTTTCCGGATTGATGCCTTCTTCTGGACACTCACCGACTCTAGAGTGGGAACCTCTCCCCGGCCTCTCCCAGTTTTCTCTGCTTTTAACAAATTGCAGCTATATACAAGGATATGGCTTTCTACTCTCTCCAAATGACAGCCAATAATATCTTCCACCCCTCATGGCTACTGCAGCTCTGAGGGGCGCACTTCTCTCTCTCCTGTCACTGTCTCCTCTCCTCTGACTGACTCTCTGCACAAGCTGGCCCCCATGCTCCTCAGCCCAGCTCCACACCTCGAGCTTGCTGATTGGCTGCCCAGCTCCTCATGACTCACAGCACATTACATACACAGGCCCAAACTGCCTGCCTGAACTATTACCTGTCCCCTTTTCATAACCCACTCCCTCCCCCCACTCCCTGTTTTCCCATGGCACAAGTATAACCCCATACAATTCCTTGAGCCCAGTAGAGATAATGATTTTAATGGCCACTATCCATTTCAAAATACAGCAGGAGTGCTGATATAGAGGGTGCAGAGATACCAAGTGCACCTGCGACCTGCTGCCTTAGGAGGCCCAAAGATCCCACTACCATTTAAGAAGACAACAGTATGATAAATAGATAGTGGCTTGGGCCTTCTCCAGAGTTTCCGTTGGGTCCTGGAGATTTCCAGATACACCTCTGCTATAGAAAATATTTGCTCATCTACTATTACTTACAGTGAAATCCTTACTATTGTCATTTCCCACAGGTTATTTGTAAATCATTATATAAGGAATAGAGACTAATGGGAAGTGTTCAATTGCAAAGTCACCTCTAAATGTTGGACCTCAAAGCTCATTATTATGATTAGTGCATGGGCCCACCATAGTATACTCTAGTGTTCTGGTGGACCAATCTGACCCTGAATCCAAGAGGTGAGAACTTAGGGGGAACATGTATGAAAACTGTCTAGATCTAAGACTTTCTTTATTGCCGATAGCAACCAATCAGAGCACCACTTTCATTTTTCAGAGCACTATATGAAATGAAAGAGGAACTCTGATTGGTTGCTATTGGCAACAAAAAAGTCTTAGTGCCACATGTATGAAAACTGTCTATGTCTAATATTCACTTTGTTGCCCATAGCAACCAATCAGAGCACTCCTCTCATTTTTCCAGAGCACTACCTGAAATGAAAAGGATGCTCTGATTGGTTGCTATGGGCAACAAAGTGAGTTTTTAGACCTAGACAGTTTTCATACATGTGGCCCTTAGTTGTTTTATGACTGCACCCTTCTTCGGACAGGCACTTAACTGCAATTTACAAAGCCTGATAACCTTAAATGAGTCTCCCACATTTTTCTTAATTGAACTGTATTAATGTAAACAGCAGCATAATTACTGTCATATGTAAGTAGTGTCCTAGAGCTCATCTTTGACACCAGTGAGAAGCCACATAGTAAAACTAGACAGAAGAAGAACACTGTCTTGTTATTTTTCCACAAAAAAGCATAATATGTAGAATTGTAAGCCTTCGCGGTAGGGTCCTCTCTCCCCTCTGTATCAGTTACTAGTCATTTATCGTCAATATTGTACCTGTTCGACAATTGTTATGTATGTAACTCCCCGTGAATGCACAGCGCCCTGGAATCAATGGCGCTCTAAAATAAATAATAATAATATTCCTCCACCAGAATGGGTCCTCTCAGCTAAGGAGCCCCACAGCAATTTCTTCTTAGGTCGGATCCACAACTACATTATTTAGGGTTTTTGTGTTGTGAACAGAAACCGAAAATAGCAGCACTGGATTCACTACATGGACAGCAACAGCACCCCATTGACTATAATGGGGTCAGTCATTTGATTGCAAAATATAGTGCTGCATGTTGCTCTATTTTTTATGTAATTTTTGACTCCAAACATAATCTCTGAGGCTGTGTTCACACGATGTTTTGGATCCGTTTTACGGATCCGTTTTTAACCAGAGAAAACTGCATCCAAACTGCAGCTGATACTTTTTTGGATGCCTTTTGCATACGTTTTTTGGATGCGTTTTTCGGATCCGTTTTTCAATGCCTTCCTTTCAAGTCAATCATCTTTTAATTTAACCTATTTTATGACCAAATACACCCTTTTGATAATTATTAACCCACCCCAGCCCCACCCTAAACCTAACGCTACCCTAATAATTAATTAATTATTAATTATTAAAAATCATTAATTATTAATTAAGAATTATTAACAATTATTAATTATCAATTATTAGTAATTCATAACTATTTATTAATTATTAGATATTAACAATTAATAATTCATTAAAATGATTAATAATTAACAATTATTAATTACCAATAATTGATCATTAATAGTAATTATTTATAATTCATTAATTATTAATATCTAATAAATTAATAATTTTTAATAATTAATTAAAATTTTGAACTAAAATTTATAAAATTAATAAAATTAATACATTAATTAATAATTAATAGTAATAATAATTTTAATTAGTAATAATTAATAATTTTTATTTTTAATTATAATAAAAATAATATAATCCCCAACAAAATTATATATTATAAAAATTAAAAATATAAGGTGTATATAAAACAAAAATATATCATATATATATATATAAATAAATAAAATATATATATATTAAATATTAAATATTAATATAAAACCACAAAATAAAAAATTTTAAAACTATTTTACAGCTTATTTTTAAAAAAACTTTTAATCATCTAACCAACATTTTATTTCAATAATAAATTTTCCAATAAAACTTAATTAACCTTTTTTTCCCTACGATTGACGTATAAATATATTTCCCTACCATTTTTATTTTTTGCTTTAAAATTGACCCATTCCAAGGAACTGGGTTGAAAAGGGGTTAACATGCCCTGCTGAATTATATTGAGTGACTACCTCATCATTTTCCATTGGGGAAAATTTGCAATTGCTTTATCCGTGTTTGCCTAATAACCCCCTTTACTAAACGTGCGCCTGTCTATTTTTTTTTTATATGTAATATGAAATAAATATATATATATATATAAAAATATAAATTTTATATATATATATTAATAATAAATTTGATAAATATCACACAGACATATGTCCAATCTTTTTTCGGAATGCCTTTGGCATCAAAAGCGGATCCAAATGTATGTTTCCCTTTTGATTCCGTCTTTGGGAGCCCAAAAGCGCACCCCATTTTTCCTGGGGGGCTTCTCTTCGCAAAACCAAGAAGAATTTTACATGTCATTTCTCAAACGGATCGAAAGCGAAACGCAGAGAGCCCAAAAGCGCATCGGCGATCTCCCGTGGGAACGGCAATGCGCTTTTGACATTGAAAGCAATGTTAATCACACGGACAATTGTTAGATCCGTTTTGCGGATCCGCTTTGCTTGCGCAAACGGATCCAAAAGCGAATCGCAAAAACGTTGTGTGAACAAGCCCTAACGCAGATATGAATCTGGACTTACAACCATGTTCATAGTAATGTATTGAACATTATCATTACTGTACTACATAAGCATGAAGCGTCGGCTCATGTAAACCATATAATGAAAGGAATAGGCCCTTATGTTACAAAACAACAATATTTATTATAATAAGTTTAACAATAAAAACATACAATAAAAATGGGGCATCACCACCTTTGATCTTTATACATAACAGGAAAATTATCATTTCAAAGGCAAATACCTTTAATGTCAAGATAAATATTGGGGACCAATCCAAACGGGACCAGACAAGTTGATTGGCTAACAAATAATTAACTATTTTTGGATCAGTCATAGAAAGGGCGTGGGATAATAATACCATATGGCTACTTTACGCCTTTTTAGAAGGAAGGCACTCTTTTTTTCTTGAAATGGTTTTCTCACTATGCGGCTCCACAGAGCCACAGCCAGCTTTAGATTCACACATGCTGTTCAGGCTGTGAGTGCTTCTATAGCAGTGATTGACACATCTGCTCTGCTGTTCCTAGCTATTCTTGTTACACTGACATGACTGCAGGAAATTTAGAAAGTGTAGTAGACAAGGCTACAGAGGCTCTAAAGAGTAAAAGCTTCTCATTTAGTTAAGTAAACAAAGTCCATTTCTAGAGATGAGACACTGCAAGGACTGACTCGTCATGGACGGACTGACTGACAGCAGCTTGGAGCAATGAGAGATAAGAGAGAGCAGGGAGAGGTGGGTAGAGATGGTCGTTAACCAGAGAAACTTGTGTGCTCTAAGAGGAGATAAGATTCTCTTTATCTCTTGATCAAAGTGTAATAAACAAAGCAATGTATTTGGTAAGAGTCTTCATTTACCTGTCCATACATGTTAAAAGCTAATAACTATCCTGAGAAAACCCCTTAAATATTTGTGTTGTCACCACTAGATCAATCCATCATTAAGTCCTTAAGAACATATTGATGTACAAAAACTTTAATTGTACAGGATTAAAAAAAAATGGTTGTTTTCTTCCAAAAACAGTGCCACACCTCTGCAATTCAGTGCCTGGTACTGCAATTCAGCTCCACTGAACCACACAGCCTGTGGATATGTGTAGCACCACTGTTGGGAAAAAGCAGCCATATTTTTTCTAATTCAGAGTAATCCTAAAAAATGGATTTGAATTGTTGCCTCCAGTGTTTTCAATACATATACATATCACCATGTTGGCCGATCTTGGCGGCGAAGACCTTTACAAAAACATCGATCTTTTTGTGATTCCCTACCAGCAATTCACTTATGCTTTGGCTCATATCTCAGGTCCTTCTTGGTTCTGGCACAGTGTATTGGTTTTTCTACTCCTTAACCTGACCTCGTTCCTATATAGAAATTCTGTGACTTGATGATCAATAGTCACTAGTAGTCTCTTTGGTGTAGTATTCTTTACAATACAAGGTAGATGGTGACCATCTTGGAATATTGTCCTGTAAATGTCCATGAATGATTGACCATGTTTTATAGAACTTTCTCTTTCTTGTTTATAACGTGGGATATACAGTATGGAACAATTCCTACACAAGCTAACGGGACAGCAGCACTTTTGCAGAAGGAGAGGAGGTAGAAGACCATCTCAACTTTTGTAGGTGGTTTGAAGCTGTCAAAAATATGGAGAACAAATAGAGACATTGCTATGCAGCAGAGACGGAACGTGAACTGGTTGGAAAGCTTCCCTTGGCAGCTCTCCTTATACATCTGGGAGTTGAGTGCTAAACCTAATCCAAAGAGGATACCAAGATTCCTCAGCAGTCCAGCAAAAGGAGTGGTGTCAATGTGGATCCATTCAGGTCGGTCGCACCATCTCTTGGCCTTCTCCAGTGTCCACAGGAGATCCACACCCACTGCTTTTAGGACTAAGTAGAAGCCCAAAGCAAAGGAGAAGAGGAACAGAGTGGTATACACATATCTCTTCAAACTGGCCTTGTAGATGGACCGCACATTTCCAAAAACTTCAGCTACCAGCATTCCTATAATAAGAAAAACTGTATTATTAGAATATGAATGAACAAGAGTGCTTCCAATGTCTTGAAGATAATGTGGCTGGCAATCAACACGGTCATCAATAACATGTGTGATATATATAATAGTGGAGGAAGATAAGCTGCCCGACAATGAATAAAATACGATCACATAGAAGAATAGCTATTTATTTCTGATCCACCATCCTTTATAAATATATTTTTGACTGAGAGACCTATTGGTCAATATCTTCTATATATTCAGGTTATATAAGGCTTTTTCAGAATAGGAAACAATGGGAGAATTATGTACAAAAATACTGACCTGATATAACTCCACATACAACTTGATGGGGAAAGTGAGCGGCAAGGAATATTCGTGAGAGGCAGACGCATATCTGGACAACCCAAAATCCAGCCCACAGAGCAGCTTGAAGACATCTAGAAAAGAGAGATGCTATCAATACACTATAATAACAACACTGCTGACAATTTATCTATCCTTCTATGTATCTATCATTTAGCTCCTATTTATCTATCTCTGTATGTATCTATAATTTATCTTTCTATCTATCTATCTGCCTATAATTTATCCCATATTTATCTATCATTTAGATAATCTACAGTATTTGTCTATCTCTCTATGTATCTATAATTTATGTCATACCTATCTATGCTACTACGTGTCTATCATTTAGATCATATATTTGTCTATTTATCTCTCTATGGATCTATCTATCTATAATTTCTCATATCTATCTATCTATCTATCTATCTATCTATCTATCTATCTATCTGACTTTCTAGCCCTCATCATCATCATCATCATCATCAGTATTTTATGTGATTTACCTGCTTTTAAAAGTGATTGACTGCTTCCTGTTCAGCATGATTGTAAGCAGTGAGGTCACCATGACATAGTAGACTCCAGCTGAACCCATTGCATGACCGGAGGGACTCCCTGTAAAGGCACAATGTTTTGTATTATTTTCCATGATATATTACATAGCTTACAACACCCAGATATCCTGATCTGCAGCTGAAGGCAAGGGTTTGTTTTTGCATTGCACTATGAGTTGGGGTAATATATATAGTTCATTTTGCATGGAGGGATGTAACTGGATATAGCATATATAATGAGGGTCTTCTTGGATTTCTATGAAATGGCCTGTATATTCTCTACTGGCTAAGGGAAAAACAATAACGACACTGTCACTTTATCTGAGATAAGAGATTTTCTCACCTGGACCAGTCTCACATGTAACAGGAAACTGCTGGATGATGGGGGCAGTCATGTTGTTGTAATAATCGGTGTCATGCACCCACCAGTATGGTCTCTGCCCAAACAGAATCCTTCAAATAAAGAAAAAATAGCTTATAAGCCACAAGCGAGTATCAACAGGATCAGATAGGGGACTGGAGACACAATAATGGCTTCTATTCACAGGAGCAAATAACCATCCTAGCACAGAATAGGCGTCAAGTTCAGACTTGTGGCTCTGTAACTCCTAGAGCCACAAGTCTGGACTTGAATAAAAAGTATTAGAGTTGACTAGTGATGCAGTATTGATTGATTAGACTGCTTAGGCTGCTTTCACACAGCGCAGTTTTGGTGCAGTTTTAACTGCGCTCCAATTAAACTGCCTTTATTACCAGCAAGCTTCTTTCACTTATCTAAACTGATTGGAAAGTGAGTAATCAATTATTGTGGGTGTAATCCATAAGACTTCACACACAGTAACTGATTACTTACTTGAAACACCTTTCTGAACAATTTAGACAACTGAAAGAAGCTTGCTGGTAATAAAGGCAGTTTAATTGGAGCACAGTTAAATCTGCAACAAAACTGCGCTGTGTGAAAGCACCCTTAAGTATCTTAACAATTTTATAGTTATAGTGATAATATGATTTATAAAATGATAAAAAATAGGTGGTACATTGAAGATTGATTAGATTAGATACGTGAGATAGAATAAATCATATAGATAAATTAGATATGTGAGATGAGATAAGTAATTCGATACAAAGATTAAGCAAAGATAGGTTTAATAAAGGTAGATTAGATAAATAATTTAAAATTAAATACAAGATAAACAATGATTTAGTATAAATATATTCGATAAATAGAATAGAAAAGGTAGAAAAAGGTAATTAGAAAAAATGATAGAAAACTAGATTATAGATTAAATACATTAGATAAACAATAGATTTATATAATATATTAGATAAATAGATACAGTAGATTATATAAATGTTAGAAATAGAAAAATAGATAATAGTTCAAATACAGATTACATAAATAATACATGTATGTATATAATAATATATAATATATATATGTAGATAGATACAATAGACTAGATAAGTGTGATAAATAGAAAGATAGATAATAGATTAGATAAATAAACTATATATATACAGTAAATTTGTGATATAGATAGAGAAATAGATAATATAGTAGATAAAATAAATTAAGATTTAGTACTTTGGATCAATGGGATTGTTACCCTAAAAAAAGTACAGTCAACATGTTTTAAAATTAAATTATTTCCATTTCCTGTATTTCCTTTAACCATTAGGGACTTGCAAACTAAGCAAGTTCAAAGGAAGGCACCAAATTCCCAAGTGCCATTAACCTTCCTGCAGTACATCAACAGGCTGTGGTCTGTTTACTACCATCTATAGCTTAGGTCCCACGGGGAGACAATGTTCTGTCATGAACAGCAGTCTTTAGCTGGTAGAAAAAATCCATCAATTAAGTAGAGAATTGCGCATAATAATATTTATGCAATATTTTAGTAAAAGAAGCTGAATACTTGATGTCGTCTTTAATACAGTGGTGCTAGGTCTATGTCTTTGCAGTTTTTGCAAAATCACAAACTATCAGGGCATGCTGAGAGTTGTAGTCTCCCAACAGCTGGGGAGTCACAGGTTGGGCACCACTGTTTTACGGTATGAGCGACCATATGAAAGTGGAAATAATAATATCCGTGAAGTCTTCTATTATTGAATGACAAAGAGCATAATATTGTACAAGACTTCTCCAACATACTCACCATTTGAAGACAAGGTTGAGCCAGTCCCCGATCACTGCCACCCAGATGAGTTTGATGCCCACTGACTCACATAGGTGGAACCAGATAGGGAAAAAAACAAAGAAGGTGTTTCTTAGATCAGCAGCAAAGGAGATGAACATGAACCAGTCTTGGGAAGTCTTGTAGTTCATCTGGAGGTACTGGACCATTTGGACTCCAGAGTGGTGGAGAGCATCCATTCCGGTCTCCATCTCTTGGTCTCTTTGTGGAGCTCTTGGAAGGTTGTTTCCTTGTAGTGAGTCCCTTGATCTGATATCTGGCTCCCTGCAGCTGCCTATTATATGGTCTGCCGTTCAGGCCAGTCACTGTGATCTCTGACCTCATGAACATCTCTGCAGCAACACACTGTTGACAAAATTATATGGATGACGCAGGTAGGGGTAGGGGTGAAAAAGCTGTTGATCTGTGTCATAATATGGTGAAAGGGTGAACAAATGGTGAAAATAGCCCTGTTGACAATGTAGAGGGCAGAGTCCTTCTCATAGAAGGACGTCAGAATGCAGGTAATACTGAAAATGCTGAGCTAAGTGATTGGTGATAGCGGTGTTCTTGTCTGTTTGTTCACGAAATTACAAGGTGATGTATTTACCAATAATAGACATGTCTCTCCACAGTGGAATGAACTTTATTGAATATTTAACGTAATCTCTATTTATTGACCACGGTTATCTGGGAAAAATACTACTTCTTCTATTGCATGTACTAATTCACAGATCTCATGGCACCAGCTGCAGAGTTTCGTTATGTATTCAGAACTTGCTCAACCCTGTGGTACCATTTGGCCTAAAGCTGAATTGCAGCAGTGCATATTTTTGGGTTTTGTAATAAAACTTATGTCTGAGTAACTCAGAGAAATAGAAGCTTAAAAGGGGTAACATTCTTCATTAGGGAGAGGCACCATGTAGGTGTGTGGAGATGTATGATTGCTCCATTGAAATTGAAATCTATTCAAATAGACTCAAGGAAAAAGAGCTAGGACTAAGCACCACCTATTGGATATAGCGTTCCTCAAGTCACATCAGACACACTCTAGGACTGGGAGTAAGGCCAAAACGGATACTCATCTGCAGACAGCAGTTTCAAGGTGTTTGCCAGTCATTAATTTATAGTATGCCAAGAACTGAACTTTTCTGGATTTGAACTTTGGATTCTCTGGTCTCATCTTTCAGGCATGACCACTCTCCTGCAGAGTCTTGTGTGTTCTAGCCTGACTAAGGCGCATGCCGAGTAGGTGATTGTACTGCGCATGTGCGCTAGTCAGCAGGACAGCCGGCACATCTGTAATGTAGCTGCTTGCAGACCCGAATGAAATGTAGCCAAAAAATCCAAGACTGTGAAAAAAGGCAAAACCCTCTTGACCATAAACAATAGAATATTGTTTCCCCAAAATGAGCCATCTCAAACCCAGTGTGGGTGTTACAGCGTAGTCTATATCTCTTCATTATACAGCCTAAGCTGTAACACCCACACTGGGTTTGAGATGGCTCATTTTGGGGAAACACCCATCATGGCAGTATTGTGGAGCTCATCTCAGGGATCCCTTTTCTGTTAGGTAAGCCCAGTGTTAATCTTTGCCTGTGAGAATCTATCTGGGAGTCCGTATATCATCAGAATAAGGTACCCTATATATTTTCTCTCCATTACTATACACTGTCATATTTCCCTATGTATTTTATGCTGCAAACAAGCAGTACCTTCAATTCTCTGAAATCTTAGAGGTTGTGGGTTTCACCGTGTTTACCATTTTTTCACCTGTGTAATTCCAACTGTTACACTTGAACCCTTGGTCTATTATTCCCCTATTTGTCCCCTGACGTGATCAGTTAGTTCTCTATTGTATTGGGGCTGATCGAAACATGTTGGGATGGGACCAGAGGAATTGTTAGGATTGTGTGTGAGCATGGCGAGGTTCCGAACAGGAACGCCCTTATTGGGGCGATCACCCTGTTTTTTGTAGATAAGGGGCTTGTGTAGTATGATAGGGCCTTATAGGTGTCATTCTCTATCTGGTTCCTTACACATTGTTACATTCACCTTTTTTGATACCCGTACTTCTGTATTTTGTGATTGAGAGACATTTCTTTTGTTACTGTATGACCTTTTTTTAGGCTTGTCTTAATAAATGTTATGTTTTAGGACTGTTTCCTCTTACTTTGATATTCTCCCGAACGAAATGTCACACTATACAGAGTAGTGTGTGGTTTCATTATGGGAGAGCTGTACGCTACGCTATAGGACGAGTTCACATGGCTTATTCACGGCGTAATTGTGGGACGGATTTTGAATGCAATTACGCTGTGTGCTCGGGAGTGGAGGTGGGGGGGGGGGGGGCCGTAGACATTCATTACTAGCAGCACGTATACGCCATGAATAATTGACATGTCACTTTCTCCCCGCTCGCCGTATTTCGCGAGCGGGGAGAGGAGACGAAATCCATAGTTCTCTATGTGAACTGTGGATTACCGTAATGACTGGGACGGATTTCAGCCCATAATCCGTACAGTACGGCGCAAAATACGGGCTGAAATCCGTCCCAAACCTGCCATGCCCGGGGCCCATCAAGGGTTACCCTTGCGTCCCTATGGGCCAGTCCGAGCTTGGATGCACTCACCTAGCGTGGTTGTGGTATAAGAGGTATAACACTATTAAGCACTTTGCATGGATCCCACTGCTGTTGCACAAACTATCGCCCTCTCTGCATTGGAGGAGAGAATAATATTCTACTAATAGTTAGGGGATAACTGGAATACAATTTCCAATCCCCAAACCAAAAAAACAATAAATGGAGAACACTGGTGCTGCATCAAAGCTCTTCACACATATGTAATCTTCAAATGAAATGTTTATTTAACCATGGACCATGTGTTTCGTGTTACTATACACTTACTCAGGTCAAACTGATGAAAATTGTGTTACAACCTTGTATTATTATTATGTTATTTTGTGTGATTAGATGTTTATTTTGTATAATTTCCACACAAGTTCCACTTTCTGCCAGAAGATATTTGGATTAGAATAGAGGTTTTATTTTCCCAGTTGTCAGTGTTTGTATTATATGGAAGGAATAAATAATCTACGCTTCTGTGTTTATCATGGAACTAAACCTAAAAACCAAGACAAAAAAATGTGTGACGTTTAGAAAGAATTTTTTAGTATGTGCCAAGGCAATATGTCATATAATTTTGATCAGTTTGCCTAAAATGTCCATCATCTTTGCCTGCTGACTGCTCGATGTCACAAAATGATATTTTCATTAGTGAAAAGCACCAAAGATTCTGCATATTGGCCACATTGTGTCAGATACCATAGCTTGTTCATTAAATGGGTTTTGCCACAAACTAATTTCATGCCTCCTTTATCTAGCTTCAGCTTTCAGTGTGCTCAAAAAGGGACATGTGTGATTTGTTTGAGTTGCCGATCATGTGACCCGGCAGGCTGACATCACCATGCCTGTCTCCACAGTGTGCTAACTCCAGTCAAAGAAAGGTTTGTTTATGTGAAGAGCTCTGAGTACCTGCAAAGTAGCTGTGTGGTTATAGTATCTCCCTTCCAGGTTCAAATCCCTGCAAGAGACCAACATTATAGATTTTTTTTCTCAATGCACAGACCTGATTGGGGTTTCTTTTTTCTTTTTATTTATTTGCAATGTCTGATTGATTACTGAGGAGCACAGAAGACAGGAATAAAATGATGGCATCTGGGGTTGAACACTCGCTCAGCAGTAAGTGTGTGTGATTACTAAGCAGGGAAGAGGCTGACAGTAGCTGCCCGAGAGGTGAAGTGATGTCTGAGCATGTGCAGCCAGGAGCTCTCGTCCCTGGTCGTATCCCCTTGAGATGAGCTGTAAACAATGGATCACTAAGGGAGCATCTAAAACAAAAATGGTAGAGAATTTTTAAAAATGATGAAAATGTTAATAATTTAAATTGCAAGCTTCCCACATCAGTTTTACTTTTTGGCAGAACCCCTTTAAAGAGGATTATCATATATATATATATATATATATATATATATAAATATATATATATATATATATATATATATATATATATATATATACACACACACACACACGTACAATCTCTGTACATGGCTACAGAACTTGATAGTGCTATACTATAGATATATATCTGTAGCTTTAGTATAGCACCATCTTATTCTGCAGCCCTGTACAGAGATTCTCATCACTCATATCAGGCCCTTTCTCCTTTGGTCTAATCTGCATTTTAGATGTTTTGAAGGAGACCTGAGCAAAAATGAGGAGAACATACAAACACCATCCAAATGTCCTCAAAATTAAAGGGACATCTCAATCAGAGAGAAGTATTTTTTTTATTAAAACCAATATTCCTGGGATACTTTCTTTTATAGAATTTTCAGCAATATTTTTTGCTTATTTCATCAGTCCTATATAATTAAGAATTGCATATATTTTCCTTGTCTAGTTGTGAGATAAAACTGTAAATGGCAGGACAGACTAATCTCACTTTACTTCAGCTGCAGCTTATCTCTATATAGTCTCATAATGACGTTATAAATTGCTCTATTGTTCTCTCAACAGGGATAGATAAGTTTAAACTAGAGCATTAGGTCATTAGACAATGACCAGCACTACATGAAAGAAATCTTGGGTAATCTTTTTTTGCACTGGGGAGAGAGTTTTTTTGACACTTATCAGCTGCTGCTGATAATTCTTTCACTTTTCAGGCCATAGCTGACCTGAAAGAAGGATTCTCAACACATCCACACACTGCTGTGCTATCAGAGCTCACAGAAAGAAAGTCAGCGAGAGCAATGTACATAGGGGAACTTTAAAAATTCTATAAAAAGACCCCCAGTCAATTAAATAAAATATATAATATTTACATATTGCTTGTCAATATTTCAAAAGAAAATTTTTGATCATAGTGTCCCTATAAATTCAGGATCCCAGC
This sequence comes from Phyllomedusa bahiana, assembly GCA_025379985.1. Taxonomy (NCBI): domain Eukaryota; kingdom Metazoa; phylum Chordata; class Amphibia; order Anura; family Hylidae; genus Phyllomedusa; species Phyllomedusa bahiana. The sequence goes on from JAODAL010024948.1 coordinate 33,927, forward strand.
ACTGGAGGGCAACAGTGAGAACCACTAAGCCACTGTGTGGTAGTTAATAGCTGCGGTCAGAAATCTACAAAAGTCAAATACAGGTAGTACTCGACTTACAACGTTCCGACTTACATTTGTCCCCTAGTTACAAACGAAACTTATGGGGCATGCTGGCACTTGTAGTTCCATGTCCCACAGCAGATAGCAGCTGTGGAACTAAAAGTTCCAGCATGCCACAGCAGCACATAATGTGAAATCTTCTTAACAGGGGCACAGACAGCAAAACAAGTGTAAAAACCCTTCCCTGCACAATACAAAACTAAAAAAATACCTTTTCTGCTGAAGTTGCTTTTAATAAATATACCTGTTCCGACTTACATACAAATTCAACTTAAGAACAAACATACAGTCCCTATCCTGTTTGTAACCCGGGGACTGCATGTATTAGTCTCGGTTACAGCAGAATGTGCCAGCTCTTGATGCCAATTAGCGGATGGAGACATGCGTCATGTAGGTTCTTCTTACTGTAACCTTATTCCTCCCTCTACAAAGAGAAGGGAAACGGATAAAAGGACAAGGCTGATTGGGTTGATGGCACAGTGGGCAGGCCTGGGCTTCACAAATAAGGCTGTGTTCACACTGGATTTGGGCTATATACACTGGTATGTGTCACCTATTTACCAGGATGCAGAAAAACCCCTGTATACTGCATAATATATTGTACTTTTATTGTCTGTTGTTCTTTCCTACATGGTAAAAACCATACCACACACTACACTCTATTGGTCTTCTGTCAAGTGGATGGAGGCCGAGGGATACATTAAGCATATATGTTGAATTAAAAATCAACACAGCCTTAAATTGGGTGGATGGATCTATTTTTTTTTCACTCCCCTACTCCCTCCTCAATCCCATATTTACATAGCTAGTATGGTTAAAAAAAGACACACGTCCATCAGGTTCAACCAAGGGTGGGGAAAATGTGGGTGGAGGGAGGGAGATAAAGAGTTTAAACCTAGTTTCCCCTATTGGTGAATACTTTGAAACCCCTAAGGTAAGAACCAATCTGCTCCAGGGAAGACTTCACTTCTGATCCCCGAGTTGCCATCAGATTGGATCTAAAATTTTATATGGCTACATACGCATTAATATTCTTTTGTTTCAGGTAGTTATCTAAGCCTTTCTTGAAACCCTCACCTGTTCCTGCTGTGACCACCTCCTTCAGCGGCTATTCCACAGATTTACAGTTCTCACAGTGAAGAACGCTTTTCTCCTCTGGACAACGTTTATTTCAGGTTTTCAGCTAGATTGCTGCATCTAATTTGTTCCCCCTCATCTAAGTGACTCAACAATGGTGGGTAGAGGGGGGCAAGAGAAGTCCAGAAGAGGGAGGTCCAGTAATATTTTGCTCCAGTCCCTAATTCTCACATCTTATTTTGCTTTCCATTTCCTAATTCTGTATGTATATAATGTCCTATAATGTATAAGTCAGCTCTTATAATGCAAAATCTCTGTCTATATCGTAATATTGACTCGAGCTTTTACTAATTTACAGCTCTACATAAATTTTAACTTTAGAATTTTTATGTCGAAAAACTTTTATGTCAGAAACTTGCTTTGCTTTAGGTAATCCATGTCTTCTAGGAGACTGTTTGGTGTCAGGCAGGATCATGTTTCCATTTTCCACAGTAGTCTCCAGCTGCGAATCAAAGCTTCCCCTTAGGTTTTCCATTGTCCATGTGTCTTATTCGAAGCTTCCCGATGCCTTGTATATGAGGCATATAGGCTCTATCCACACAGCATGGGACAAAAACCATTGAAAGTCGACCTCTTTTTGTCATGTTTTGCGCAAAAAAAACCACGATCGGATTTAGATTTTTTTTACGTTGGCCCGTATAATTGAATGTTTTTGCAACATGTTCCTAAATTCGCCGATGGCAGAAAATGATTGGAAAAAAACGACCTGTGTAGACTACAGGTCGTTTTTTTTCTCTAAGGGCCACATGCATGAAAGCTGTCTAGGTCTACGGGTAAAATTTCGGCACGCATTTTACGTAGTATGTGTGCTCTAATACGAGCGAGATGCCAAAATTACGGTAATCCATAGTTCTCATAAAGAACTATGGATTACGCCTCTTCTCCCCGCTCATACAATACAATTGTATTGTACGCCCGGGGAGATAAGTGACAGTCTAAGGGGCCGGCGGGCTGCTGCCCCCCCTCCCTCCGCGTCACAGGGGTAGGTGCCGATCAGCGCAACTCCCAAACACCCGGCCGTGTGAACATAGCCTAAAACTGACTTTGTTGCCCATAGCAACCAATCAGAGCGCCCCTTTCATTTCATATAGTGCTCTGGTAAAATGAAAGAGGCGCTCTGATTGGTTGCTATGGGCAACAAAGTGAGTTTTAGACCTAGACAGTTTTCATACATGTGGCCCTTTAAGTCTATGGGCATGCAAAACGAATGTTTTTGCATGCTGTGAAGACATAGCCTTAGAAGTCTCCATTCTCTGCTCTCTATCTGTTTCTGGCATCTGGCATTTGTTATGATCGCTTTGCTTAGAGGGAAACTTTCCAATTTGAACAGAACTGAGCAAAAAAGAGGCAGAAAAACATTGTGTACTTGGTTTAAAATTAACTAATAAAAAATCAATGTTTTGTAGTTTCAACAAAGTATTTTTTTTAAAAAAAGTTTTTGAAATAGGGAAGACCTGGGGTCTCTCCTGAACTCATAACTGTCAGCTCAGAGTCTTCCTGATATCTCATGTAAACAGTTTGCAGAGACAGTTTATTATTAATCTATTGTGTTTTTTTTGGCTGGAGAATTTTTTATAATCCCATGAAATTAAACAGAGCTCGAGTATCTTCCAGGAAACATCTTTCTTCTTACGCTATTTGGGATTCCATCTAATGCGGGGTGCATAACGTTTTCTGGCCCAGGGGCCACATTGTCATACTGTACCTCTCCCAGGGGCTGCAAAAAATCGTAGAGAAGTGTTCCTTGTCTTAGACCTTTGAGGGACTTCAAATGTAAATAGCCAAAATGGCTTAGAGGTCTTGGTTCCACTTTAGGGGATGCCATAGATCAGAAGGGTCTCCTGCTCTATGCTCCAGGAAGAGGATATAAGGCGCCTATTTTCAATGTGGTTTTTGGCGGTTACAGAAGTAGCTGTTTCCGACTATAACTAGAGAGGACAACACACATATATATCCTCCTCTCCATCATCTCCTCCTCTCTGGAGTCGTACCTATCGGACATCTTTATGGAATATCTTGTAGATCTGCCAGGATTGTGTCAGAAATAAATACTCCTTTGAGGAACAAACCCAGAGATAATATAGATTTTTTTTTACTGAATTAGTTATTTAGGGTGCTTAAAATAACATATACAATTCTATGGTGCCAACTGCACAGTGCCCATCATAGCAGTGCCAGGCATACAGTGCCAACACCATAACAGTTTCAGCCATACAGTGCCCACCATAATAGTGCCAGCCATACAGTGCCCATCATAGCTTTGCCACAGTGCCTACTATAACAGTGCCAGCCATAAAAGTGCCATCAGCTGAATGCAGGTGTCAAAGATGAATATTACTTAAAAAGCAAGAACAGGGCTGGATGGCAACTTCTAATTAAGGGCCACATGAATGAGCCTGTTTAGGTCTAAAACTCACTTTTTTGTCCATAGGTTAATGTGAGCAAAAAAAGTGAGTTTTAGACCTAAACAATTTCATACATGTGGCCCTAAGTGTTTTTGTTTAGATAAGTCTGTATCATATAAGATGCCCCCTTTCGGCAGCTGATCATGGAGAAACGGTCTTAAAGGGGTTTTCTCACTACAAGGATTGCTTTTTATGTGAAAGATCTTGCAAAAACAAGTCACTTTGCAATATATGTCCATTAACACTGTCCTACCTATTACTATATATCCACTCTTGTATGGACTGCATCAGCTCCTCAGGTCGCTATAGCTACAGACCTGTTCGATCTCTCCTGATAGGCTGCCAGCACTGGTTGATATAGCTACATACCTGATGTCCTCAGCAGCTCGTCACTGCAGGCCAGTAATAGCTAGTAAACAGGCCCCTGAATTAAAAATTAAACTGAAAACAGGACTGAGGTAAGATGAATCGCTGTAGTGAGACAACTCCTTTAATGCTTGTATCTCCTATAAAGGGGCATTAGAGAGTAGCATAAGTTCTCCTATGTGATGCATATGTTCTCTGTTGGTTTCAATGGATCTTTGTGCTCAGGGATGTTCATAATGAAGCCCCATAACAAGAATGAATATGGGGTTACCATGTGTTACTGGTTGACTTTACCGAACCTTGCATAGGAGGTATTGATGCTTCTTTGCCCACAGCGTCCTTGTTTGATGCCCCACTCATGATTTGTAACATTGAACAATCTATGAAAGAGATTTTTTTGCCAGGTTTTTCTCTACCCGAGCCCTCCAGAGGTCCATCCCCAATCTTTAACCCCGGGTTTCCCAATTTTAAATTTAAAAAAACCTTCCCCTTTGTTTCTATAAAAGCGGATTCCCATATTAAAAAGGTGTCTTTTTTCCCCTCAGATAAAGGGGAAAAGGGTGCCACCCGCAGGTTTAACTCTTTACGCCAATGGGGTTTAAAAGAGGTGAACCCCAATCCAAAATCTCAAAAACAAAAAAATTGAAAGAAGCCGTTTTTTTTTTGGGTTAGGAATCAGCCAATGTTTTTTAATGTGTTTGAACAAACCACGGGGGCCTGTGCCCCAAATAAAATTTTTGGAAAGGAAAGGGGGGAACGAGAAAATGGGGAAAAAATTTAAAATGTGGCTAAAAATTTTATTTCCCCTTTCCTTTCTTCTTTTTGCCCCTCCTTATTAAAAAGAAAAACCCCCATATTTTGGAGACCCTGGCTGGGGGTTTTTTTCTTTTTTTTAAATATCTTCTTTTTTTCGGGAAATTAAAAGGAGTCCAGTGGTTAATCCTCCCTATTTTGGGGGCTTTGAAAAATTTCCCGACATGGTCCACCAAAATTCTGTGTTGGGTAACAACCAAAAAAAGGCGCTTCCCCCCCCCCTTTTAAAATGCCCTGCCATGCGCCAGCATGTGGGGAAATTAGCTGAATTTTGGGAAAGAAAAGGGTTTTGACGCAATCGGGAAAATGCTTTTTGCCCCCCGGGTTTTCCTTTTTAAAAAATTAAAAAAATTTTCACTACAAATTTTGCAGATTGTTTGATTTTTTTTTTTTCTTTTTTTGAGCCTAATGCTAAAAAAAAAATTTTTTGGAAACCCTTTTGGGGTAACTACTCACTGCACACAGGGGATATTTTCCCTTAAGAGGTGTTTTTTCAATATCGGGTCTTTTTAGGGTTTGTTTAAAAGTTTTATCCCCCTTAAGGGTGTCCTCAAACTTAAAATTTGGGGGCCAAAATTTAAAAATCATAATAAAAAAGGGACCCCCCCAAAATCCGGTGGGTGCTCCTCCTATTCGGGGGTTGGGGTTTTAAAACCCAAATAGCGCACTGGGGGCCGCATATGAATACCCAAAAAAAAAAGGGGCAGAATTTGGATAAATAATTTTGATTTTTAATTTTAAATTTTGGTCCATTACGTGTTCCAGAAAAAATAAAAAAAATTAAAAAATCTGCAAAAAAATAAAAATTAAAAATTTAATTTTAAAAATTTTCTTTAATTTCTGTAAAAAAACCTAAAGGGGTAAAAAAACTTCCAAAATATTTTTTTTAAATACCTAAGGGGTGTAGTTTTTTAGATAGGGTCATTTATAAGGGGTACTAACATACGGGCCCGTAAAAAGCCTCATCAGAACTGGCCCGGGTTCGCAAAAAAGGGTTTTCTTAAAAAATTGGTTTTAAAATTATACCAAATTTAAAACCCCCCTTAATGTCGAAAAAAAAAAGATTTTAAAAAAATTTTGTGCCAATTTACAGAAGACAAAAGGTAGTTGTTAGTTATAAAAATTTTTTTGAGTGGAATAACTATCTGTTTTACACGCAGAAATTTTTAAACTTTGAAAACGGCAAATTTTTTACAAATTGACAATGATTGTATGGACCAAAACTTCATACTTATTTAAAGAAAAAATTTGTCACGGAAAGCAATCTTTTTGCCTAAACTTTTGGGAAAGAAACAAAAATTTTAATTCCACAAAAAAGTGACATATTTTCAGATTTTAAAAAAGGGGGGCTCTGCCCAGGAAGGTCAATATTTGGGGGGGGGAAAGGGGGTTAAGGGGGGCCCTTTTCCCAATTTTTAGCACCGCATACGGGTTCCCCAAAATTTCTCCTGCATGCTTGATGTATTTTGTCCACACATTTTTTGGACCCCAATAAGAGAATTTTGTTTTTTAGTGGTTTACAAAAAAGCTATTTTAAAAAAGGGAAAAAACTTTTAACTTTGAAGGTTAAAAAACAGCGTAAGGCCCAATAGGGTTTTTTTTTGCGGGGGCTTTGGTCACTGAACCAGAGAATTGTTTGCCCCAGCAGGGGGGCACAGGTCACTGTGAGATGAAAGATATCAAGTAACATCTAGTACAGGGTTTCTTAAAAAATTGATCATCTGCAGAAAAAAAGGTTAGTTAATCCTACTCCTTTTGAGGGTCCTTATCTTGAAACGGTACCACCATTCTGCCCCGACGGGGGGGGCCCCATAAAAATCCTTCTTCATTTTCCTGCATTATCAACTTGATGTTTGAAAGTGGATTTGTTTCACCTTTAGTGCTTATATCGGTCCACCCCCAAGTGCCCCCTTGTTCCAGGAAATTCCCCCCCTGGGGTTTCCAAAGGTAATGCCCCCTCTGTTGGCCGGGTAGTCCCCCCATTGTTGCCAGGTAGATGTCCCCTCTGTTCCCGGGGAAAGGGGGTCCCCTCTGTTGCCGGGTTAGGTGCCCCCATTGTTTCCCCAGCTAGTCCCCCCTCAAATTGCCAGCTATTTTCCCCCCTCTGTTCCCAAAGTTTTCCCCCCCCAAATTGTTGCCGGGTATTGCCCCCCTCTTTTGGGCCAGGTAGATCCCCCCACTTTTCCCAGGTATTCCCCCCATTTTTGCCGGGGTAGTGCCCCCCTCTTGTTGCCAGGTAGATGCCCCCTCTGTTGCCAGGTGATGCCCCCTCTGTTCCCCCGGGGTTAGCCCCCCCTCTGTTGCCAGGTAGATGTCCCCCTTTTTCCAAAGGTATTACCCCCTCTTTTGCCAGGAAAGTGCCCCCTCTTTTCCCAGGTAGTGCCCCCTTTTTTGCAATTTAGTGCCCCCCTTTTTTGCCAGGTAGATGTCCCCTTTTTGCCAGGAAAGTCCCCCCTCTTTTGGGCCAAAAGGCCCCAATTGGGTTGCCATTATGCCCCCCCGTTCCCAAATTTAGTCCCCCCTTTTGTTCCCGGGGTAAAATGTCCCCTCTGTTGCCAGGTAGTGCCCCCCCCTGTTGCCGGGGTAGATGTCCCCTCTTTTGCCAGGTGTCCCCCCCCATTGTTCCCAAAGGTTTATTGCCCCCTCTTTTTCCCAGGTAGATGTCCCCTCTGTTGCCGGGTTTGTGCCCCCATTTTTGGGCCGGGTTAGGAGCCCCCTTTGTTCCCAGGTATCCCCCCCAATTTTTGGGCCAGGTTTAGTCCCCCATTGTTGCCGGGCCCAAGAGCCCCCATTTTAGTTAAAAAAAAATAAAAATAATTAAAAATCCCCCCTTACCTTAAAACCAGGCTCCCTTGGGGCCCGGGGCCAGCTCCCGCCCGATCTCCTACGGGAAAGGGGGAATGAAGCACCCCGCGCGGGTCATCCCCTGGGGACCCGGCGTCCCCTTCCCCTGCGGGCCGCGCGTAATTTTCCCCTGCGCCGCTGACCTGTATGTGCGGCGAAACCCCGGGCCCGCCGGAAATACAGGGGGGGGAGGGAGTGATCCCTCCCTGCCCCCCCCCTCCACAGCGAGACTCCGGCGGGGTTGAAGGGGGCGCAGCGGGCCCGCTTCACCACCCTTTTTAAAGAGCCCCCGCCGCCGGGCTGGCGGCGGGAGGAATGCCAACCCCCCCCGGGGGGGGGGCGGGGGGGGGGAACCCAAAAATGGGGGGGACCCCCCCGCCAAAAACGGGAGGAGGGGCTTTGTTGTAAGGGGGAAAAAATTTTAAAGGGCATGGGGAAAATTCTAACATCAAAAACCCCCTCTCACCCCTTTATTTTAATAGGCAGAAAAAGGGGGCCCCAACTTATCAAGCAAAAATTGTCAGGTTTGGACAGCTTCTATCCCATGTGTATGTCATGTTCCACCCCCCAAATTTTTTTTTTCCCCCTTTCACCCCCAGAAAAAAGGTAGCCCCAAGGGGTTAAGGGGGGCCTAGATATAAAACGGGTGCATTGCAAATTAAAGGTGCGGCTGTGGTGTGGCTAGAACCCTTTTTGCAACACCCCAAAACCCAGGAATTTTGAATTAGCTTTTAAATCTATTTGCAGGTGAACACCTGTAAAATTGCAGGGCCGTCACTGAGTCACAAGCAGCTTTTCATCCCTGGTCTCATCAGGCTGTTATGGTTTTTAATAGGCCCTTTTTTTAGAATTTTTGCTCCCCTATTTAAAAAGCTGAGACATTACAAAAAACATAATGCAGGAGAGTTTTGCTTCAATAAAAAGCTACAAGTGTCCTGGGAGTTTAAAAAAATTTCTTTCTGTAAACAAAAGTAGTCTTTTTAGAGATAATGAGCCCCAAAGTATGGGGAATTTTCCCCGGGTTAAAAATCACTTTTTTTGCCCATTAGCAATCAAAGAAACTCTCCCTTTTTTATTTTTTGGGGATATTTATCTGGACAAATGCAAAGGGGGCTTTGATTGGTTGCAACAAAGTGAATTTCAGACCTACACAGTCTTCATATATGTGGCCCAATGAGTCTGCTTCGGAGTGAGATCCATCCATGATGACGTCACTCCTTGCTCTTTCTTAAAAAGGAAAAACAAAAAATATGAATGTAAAACAGAGAAAACCCGTTTGCAAATCGAAACAGATAAAAACTTCTTATCTCATGGTTAGGTAAAATCCCAAAAAAAACTAATATACCCTTTGGAAAAAATTTTTCAATTACCTGTCCCTAAATGTTGAAAGCAAATCCTTTTTAAATGGAAAAAACCTTTTTAAAAAACAGTGGAAAAACTAATTAAAAAATTTATCATCTAATGGGGCCCCCCGGGTTTTTCAGGCGGTTATTGGAAAATTTATAAAAGCTGCGAAATTTTCCGCCCGCATTTTTCACCTCATATGAAGTGTTTGCCGGGACCAAAGGGATTCCTACGCTAAAAGAGTTTATTTCTTTTTTAAAATTTAAATTATGTTGTTGCTGCAGTTAGAAAATAAGAAATTAATACTCACCTCTACCCTCACCTCCGTTCCAGCTTTCCAAGGTCTGTTGTATCCCTGTGTCTTATGTTTTTTCCTGGTGCTCAGTGTTGGACTAAGGTGCCTAGAGGCTACCAGTGAAATTTCATTCTGGGGCCCCCAGAAGTGATTATTTAGGGACCCAAACCAATTTGGGGATGATTCCCCGGGGGGCCCCCCTAAAAGCTACTCTGCATGGCTTGTATACTCTGCCTCTTGCTTGTTGTCTTTCTCTCTGCTTTTCTGCCTCTTCCAAGTATGCACATGCAGTTTAAAAGAAACTCCAGGTCGGCTACTATCAGGTGCCCACTAGGGCTTTTCCCTGTGTGCCAGCCTTAGGGCATGTCCCCACGGCACGGGTTTTTGGACGGGTTTTTTTAAACGGGTTTTCTTTTGCGACCATCTTTAAAAACCCCGGGCCCCAAACGGCACAAAAGGGCCCCCTTTTGGGAAAAACCCCTGCGCAGTTTCCCCCCCTGCACGGGTTTTCGGGTGGGGGTTTTTTCCGCCCGGGCCCCGGGGTGCGCGAAGGGCATTTTTAAAAAGCCCCCAAACTTCCGCCGGGTTTTCGGATGGAATAAAGTTCAAAAGGGGGAATGTTAAAGGGGAAAGGGGTTTTCTCCGTTTATCGCGGAGAAAAGGGGACCCCCCCGCGGGCCCCTGGGGGGACGGGCGCAAAAAAAGGGCAAAAAACCGGTTGGATAAACCGACCCCTTTTTTGCCCTTGCTGTGGGGGGCACCTTTAGCCTGCTGGGTGGCAGTCCCGAAAGGGCAATACCCCCAAAGGGGGCTTTATAAAAATGCAAACGTAACATGAAATTCCTGGCATCACTGTTTAGAAGAGGACTCCAGATGGTGATGTCAGGCAATTCACGTGACCGCTGTAGTCAATCAGCAGCTGCAGCAATGTGACTACCAGCACCAGGAAGACAACAGAAGGCACGAGGAGACGGTGGACCTCGACAGCACTGGAACAGAGGTGAAGGTACAGGTGAGAACTAGCTTTTTTTTCTAATTGTAGCCCCAACATAAATTAATAAAAAAAAAGAAAGTGAAGAGCCCCTTTAAAGGGAACCTGTCAGCTACTATATGACTGGAAGCATGAAATAGCTACTCTGATATACTGCAACGACTTACGGTAAAACACCCGGTGAAGTTGGGCTGGGTATGAAGAGAAGCCACCGCGGCTATTTCAAGGCTTCTCCAGCTCTGATAGCTCTCTCCTATGCTTGCCTATATGGAGAGAGCTGTCAGTTTAGCTGAGGGGGCAGGGAGATGACACACAACAGACTCATCTCTTCTGGCTGCAACGGCTTCTTCCCATACCCGGCCCCAGAGCTGGGACAAGGCATTCTGGTGCAGAGGCAAATAAGGCACAAGGCGCCCCCCAAATGGAAAACTCAGCCCACTCCATGCCTCCTTGCACCCCCTTTTCTGCTTGGGATGAAGTGGCGCCCTAGGTGGTCACCTACCTTCGCCTACCCATCGCCTCAACCCTGCCCAGCCCATTTTCACCGGGTGTTTTAACCCTAAAACTCTGCAGCATTTCAGGATAAACTCACATGGTCAGGATTGGGTGACCTGCAGCTATTTCGTGCAGCATATAGTAGCTGACAGGTTCCCTTTAATTTCCTATAGAATTGGCCTTATCATGTATGTTAGATATCAAGATATAAGAGCGTGAGCACCAGAGAGTAATAAATGGATGTAGCATGGTTTAATTGGCAATGATCTCTAACTGCTCCATATGATCTGATTCTATATTACAATAGAAGCCATTGAAAAGCATTAAAAAAGTGGAGATTATTTTCTGCGCCACAGTAGCATAGCGCAATAACTGTCATGCTAAAGAGAACCTGTCACATAGGTTATGGCCCCCTTGCTGAGGGCAGCACAAGCTAGTGTCAGACCTGCTGTTTCCAGCGCTGCGTCCCTTATTCTGTAAGATGCTGGAGTTTTCGAGTATTTAATGCCCAAATCTTATTCATGAGCAGATGTTAGCCCCACCCACCAAAGGCTAGCCCCACCCACTGACAGTTATTCACATGTTTCTACCTATTCAAAGTAAAAGGTTAATCCTCAGATGGGCGGAGTATGAAAAAAACCTGACTCTTTTCCGGCTGAAAACTGCAGATTTGAGCATTAAATACTCCAAAACAACAACATCTTACAGAATAAGGGACACAGCGCTGGAAACAGCAGGTCCGACACTAGCTTGTGCTGCCCTCAGCAATGGGGGCATAAATTATGTAACAGGTTCTCTTTAAGCTGTGCTATATCTGTATAGCACTGAGAATAAGTGACCGCTAGATCAATAAAAGCTCCGATCTGGTACAGAATCCTAGAAAAAGTAAACCTAGATAATATACTTCAGTGACAGCTATAATGGATGCTTATAGTATTTCCTTGTAGATGTCTTGCCTAACACAGAAAAGTAAACACAAGGTGAAGGTGTGATAAGCGGCACCGTCCTGCCTCAGGCTATTGGCACATTCCCCCAACCTAGGTGTGAAGCAGCACGAGGAGAGGAGGCAGAGATCACGCCGGCTCCCCATGCACATCATTCCCTGCAGCAGGAACCTGTCTCCATTCACAGGACACATGGCCCCGGCTCAAACTACCCAGGAGATTTATGAACAGGTCACATACTAGCCTGCACACTACACTACTATACATCTGTTTCCCGCATGCTCTGCTTAGAGGAAACACAAGTCTTGCAATGAAGACAAAGAACTTGTTCATTAAAGGGAAATAAAGCTTCACCTATACAATATTGGACTTTAGCCAACAAAAGAAGCATGTATATATATATATATACCTCATCCACACACATTGTATATTGTTCTACAGTGGTGCTTGGGAGTTGGTGAATCCTTCCGAATTTTCTATATTTTTTCAAAAAATTACCTATAAACCTGTCACATTGAACATAGTATCTGATCTGCAGACCACAGGTTATAGAGCAGAAAGAGGTATCACATTCGGATACGTTCATGTGCTGGACATAGCAACAGGACATAGAGCAAATAAGGCCCAAGAGAGACCATGTTTGTTCTGTAGTCTCCCATACACACACGCACGCTATAGACCAGTTTCTATATAATGATATACAAATAATCCTCTTGAATTAGATGAGGATAATACACTGCGTTACATAACCTCTGTACCGGAGAGACCATCGCATTTATTTACTGCTAATCATTAGTATTCCAACATCATGTGTTCTCGTTTTTTCTACTTTCTCACACAACCACTTTAAAGTCTTTCAGTAAGAAACAATCTCCTGTGCTGCTGGTGAGACACAATAAGGAGCAACTTACCATCCAGGCCAGGGCTGCTAGAGCAGACAGAGATGGTCAGTAACCTAGAGAAGCTTGTGTACACAAGCAGAAAATAACAACTGCTCTAACTCTAAAATAAAGCAAAATCAGAACAGCAATGTATATGGTAGTAGTTTATCTTTGCTCATATGTTTAATGCTAATCAATTTGGTGAGAATCCTCCTTTAAGGCTGGTCATATACCAGTTATTTTACATGGCTGTAAAAACTGATTAAGACCATTTTTTCATCAACTAGTACTCCAAAAAAAACCAGTTGTATTATTAATGTAGTCTGCCATATGGATTTTTTTAGTTATCGTCAGACACAGTTTTTGTAATATCTATAATGTTTCTCCTGACGAATGAAAGATGCTCTACAACGGGGGAGTCAGACTCATTTTCTCCAAGGATCACATCAACCTTATGATTGCCCTCAAAGTGCCACTGGAGGTTGGGTAGGGAATCTGGTTATGGCTGTCAGTGCTGTGCCACCACCTGCAAGTTCCTGAAAAAGTAGTGTAAAGGTGTGTACTGGAGCTCTGGATCCAAGATGGCACCTACTCCCTGTGCTGGCACTGACACCTCTGCCAAGCGTTGACTGCATCTTCTGGGAAAAGTGGAGAGTCGTTCTTTCTGCATCAAGCCCTTGGCCATCCCTGTCTAAGCTCTTGTGGGCTACATAGAATGACGTGGTGGGCCAGATTTGAGTTTCAAACATGTGCTCTATAACGTTCTTATCTTATTAGTAATAGTTCATCCCCGGGTAGCAGAACAAGGCAGCACTTATGCAGTTGTCAATTATATATCATTTTCAGTTAAAGCATTGTCTTCCAGAATGACAACCTTCACAGTCGTTCAGAAGGTCACCATGATCCCTTTTCTAGGCTTTTGTCCTTAAAGTATGATCTCTATAGCCAATAAAGTAGACAATGTCCTGTACCCCACTATCGTATGTGGGCCCTAGTTCACCTTCTTCTGAAATCACCATACTGTACGGCTATAGGTCCCTAATATGACCAGTGGCCTGAGCTTCACTGTGATATGCCACATATTGTGCGGCATACTAATCAAGATGAATGCACTTAAAGGGGTTGTCTCACTACAAGGATTGCTGTTTATGTTAAAGATCTCGCAAAAACCAGGCACTTTGGAATATATGTCCATTAACAGTGTCCTACCTATTCCTGGATCTTCCCTCTTGTATGGGCTGCATCAGCTCCTCAGGTCGCTATAGCTACAGACCTGTTTACTCTCTTCTGATAGGCTGCCAGCAGTGGTCGCTATAGCTACAGACCTGGCTTCTACTGCAGCCTAGTAGAAGCCAGTAAACACGCCCCTGAATTCAAAATGAAACCAAGAAAAAAGAACTGAGGTAAGATGAATCGATGTAATGAGACAGCCCCTTTAATAATAATATGAGTGTGTGTACATGACACCATTCACACTCCCTCTTTGCTATTGTAAATGCAGAGACAGAAAAGGTGATAAAGGTCCCCAGGCTCCAAGAAGCAGGTCTTCGGTAAGGAGCAGAGGTCAAGAACTAACACAAAATAGTTACTTGGCCCATGCAGATTACACAGGGAAGGTTTTGCTGCAGGCGATATAGAAGAAAAACAAATGCCTCCGTGTTATGTCTCCACAGTAAAAGTTTCCCCGTGAATTTTCGGTGGTTTTAGTATTTTGAAAATCAGAAGGAAAAATGTCCATATAGACTTTAATACAAAAACTACCTGTAGTCTACACATTTCATTTTTTTTCTGCTCATTTTTGGGCGCTAGCGTATTTAGGAACTTGTTGTAAAAACTGACGGTGTCCAGTGGAAAATTTAATACAGAAGTCTATGTAAAACTGCGGGTGGGTTTTGGGCGTCTTCTGTCACATTTTTTGGCGCGTTTCTGCTGAAAAACTGCCTAAGGGTTTTAAAATTGTGAGAACTGACTGAAAACCATTAAAAAAAATCTGAAAAGAGTGACAAAAAACTAAAACCACCCAAAAACGATTGGTTTTTTGGGTGTTTTTTGACAAGAACGTTACAAGAATCTCAGTTTTATGAAGGATTTTAGGATTTGGTTTTCTATGGGTTTTTTGTCCTATGCTGTGTGGCCTTAACCTTAGAGCTACATGTTCCTACTCAAGCCCAAATTACCAACAAATGGGCAATAACTTCCTATGTTTTTTTTTTCTTTTGGGAAACCAATTTCATTGACACCTTCAGTGTTTTCAACTTGTATATAACACTAAGTAAATAAGCCTTGTGCCCAGGCTGGTAATTTTATCCTTACATGGACAAGGCCAGGTCTTGGGCTGCTTCTGGGGATTATGTAGAAAATATCTTCATTCAGGACAGAGTAACAATAAGGACCAGTTTAAATGTCTCAACTCAAGAATAAAAAACAAATAAAAAAAAACAAGCATGTCTAGGCAGTCCCACAAACCTTATAGAAAAGTACTGCCTTGGTCAAAGTTTTTGTTTTTCATATATATTACTGTATAATAAATATATGTACAGTGTATAATATCAGCATTGTACATATGATCTCATATTGTGGGATCATGAGTTTACAATAAGGAAGAGTTTCCTGTTTCAGAGAGAAGAAAGCTTAAAATAATATTTGGCTGTGTAGAATACCCATAGTGGTCATCAACCTTCACTGAAGATCGGAGGTCATACTGATCGTTCCCACATTTCCTGTAAACATATTTAACTAGGAAACTGCTTGAACAATGTAAAAACAGAAAACAACCCATGGACTAAAACGTCCTATTTCTATTTTTCCATCTATCTCTTGTATCCATTGTGGCAGAGCCACCTTAGGCGGTTGCATCGTGCTGCCACTAGGTGACGCACAGCAGGTCACCTGCTAGAAACGTGCCACCGAGGGCCTGGTCTCGGTGGGGGAAGCCAGTTGTTGTCGGTCAGCGACACCAGGTTGCCGACACCTATACCTAGTACGGCTGATGCCCATTCATTATGGGCTGGCTTTTCCCGGAACAGTTGCAATTGGGTGGGTGACAACGTTCCAGGTTTTACCAGGCCTATAAAAAGCCTGTCTCTCCAGGTAATCAGGGGGTGTTGTCTGCTACCTGCAGTTTGGAGCGACAGTGGAGCTGGAGAGAGGCTCTGGCCCCCAGAGGCGTGAGAGAAGCCTAAAAGTGTGTGGTGAGGGTACCGTTTTTGTGGGTCTGGATGATAGATCCAGACCACTGATAGGGTCTATATGTGTGTGAGTTGGTAGCTAGATGGCCTGAGCTGTTATTTTGCTTCTGCATGTTGTAGTCTCCTGTGCCTCAATAAAGCCTCACAATGGCGAGGTACTGTTGATCAATTGTAAGGTGTTGTCTTGGTCTCATGAAATCAAAATGTAAACAGCATGATGAGGAGGACTGTTTAAATCCCAAGTCGATTGAACCTAACATTTTGTGTTTGTATTAGAGATCCAAATCAAAATGTTGTGCAAAAAGTCCTTGAAAATGAACAAGTTGTGACATAAAATCTAAATTGAAGAGATGGAGTACATCTTAGTTTTGCATTAAAAAAATGTCAAAAAATGTTATGTTCATCCTGAAATTTCAAGCAAAAGCCAAATTTCCCTAACTTTTTTTTGAGTAGTTTATGGTTCTTGCACAGGGGCCCATATACAGCTCATTGCTGTTGTAATATCATAGGAATATTTAATTTTGGAAAACAGTTTTGATATCTCAAATATCTTTTGGACATCTAAACTGTGGCCAGGTAAAAAATATGGATACTGCGTCTCTATCTACCACGCTTTTGAGTCCTGCAGGGAAATTGTATACTGCTGGCAAATAGAGCAAACACAGTCCACACAGGGGTACGTTAGCTCTATTCATCTCTATGGGGCCCTGGCAGCTACATGCCTCCCAACTTTTAGATTTTGCAAAGAGGGACAGATTAGGCCACACCTCCATCCACACCCAAACATGTGACATCACACAAAGGCACGCCTCTAACCACACCCAAATACGTACATGCCCACTTTTTAGATTGCCAAAAAGGGAGACATTTTCAGGATTGCATTGTAGGCAATGATGAAATATTAAGAAAGTTGTTATGTAATATACAGCGAGGAAGCGACCGGATACTTTGTAAAGCAAGATAGTCGGTTTATTAATGAAAATCTATTTCCCAAATGAAAAAGAGGGACATTTATAGCACTGAGAGGGACAGAGGGACAAGGGTTAAAAATAGGGACTGTCCCTTCCAAATAGGGACAGTTGGGAGGTATGCAGCTATGTCGTAGTATTCATCGGGGTATCTTTTTTCCTGACACCCCGATGGATACCTGCAAAGTAGTGAATATTGTAGTGTGAACCCTGCCTAAGGCAGGTAATGTTGTTTTGTCAAAAATGAGAGACCCCATTCTTCTTTCTGGAGGGATGCTTATTGACATATCTTATTATCCCAGGGAGCATTGCATGGCCTATAAATCTCACTGCACCTTTAAGCTGCTCTCCACAAGCAGAAACCCTACCCTCTAAAGCAGGGGTGAACAAAGTCTTCTGGTTCAAGAGCCAGGTTTTCATATTGTACCTCTCCCAGCAGCCGCAGTAAATCTTAGAGGGGTAGTCCCTGTCTGAGACTTTTAAGGCACTTCAATTGTAAATACCCTCATTGGTTTCATGTTAGGAACTAACAGAGATCTGAATGGGGGTCCCCTGCTCTGTGCTTCAGGAAGAGGATATGAGGCGCCTGTTCTAATTGTAGTTTTGGGGGTTACAGAAGTGGCTGCTTCTCAACTATAACAATAGAGAACAACACATACATATATGGCCTACTCTCCATCATCTCCTCCTCTCTGGATTCTCGAAGCTTTCAGATATTTTCATGGTGGATCTTGTGGATCTACTCGGATTATGTCAGAAGTAAATACTCCTTTCAGAAAGAACCCCAGAGATAATACAGAAACATTTTTTACTGGATTGCTGATTTTGTTTGCCTAAAATAGGCTAAAGTATACAGCCCAAGTAGTGCCAGCCATAACAGCGTCAGCCATACAGTGTCCACCATAGCAGTGCTCACCGTAATAGTGCTTACAATAACAGTTCCATCATAACTCAAAAGATGAATATTCCTTTCTGAAGTATGAGGGCAGAGACAAAGCATGTTTGTGTCCTGATGGCACCACTGCCCTAGAGCTACTTCAATGGTCTCTCACACAGCCAGTACCTTGCTCTTCCCTGATGAGGGACAGACCCCTCAAAAAGCCATCTGCTGATGGGTGACTATTTTTTTTATGAAGGAGTTTGTGGCTTGGCTTAAATTCCTTATTATGTTTTATAACTCTTTAAAGGGTTTTTTGTCACCAAGTAAAATTGACGTGGGAAACTTGCAAATTAAATCATTAACATTTTCACCATTCATCATTATTAAAAATTCTCTATCATTTTTTTTTTAGCTGCTCCCTTAGTGATCCATAGTGTACAGCTTTTCTCCAGGGGAGACGACCAGTGACGAGAGCTCCTCCAGCCCTGGCCACACATGCTCAGACATCACTTCTCCTCTCAGGCAGCTACTGTCAGTCTCTTCCCTGCTTGGTAATCACACACACTCACTGCTGAGTGAGTGTTCAACCCCAGGTGCTTTCATTCTAATCCTGTCCTCTGTACTCCTTAGTAATTAGTCAAGCAGTGCAAATAAATAAAAAGACAAAAGAAACCTCAATCAGGTATGTGCATTGAGACAAAAAAGTTACATTTTTGGTTCTTGCAGGAGTTTGAACCTAGGGAACCTATGTTGGAAGGCAGAAGTGCTAACCACTCAGCTACATTCTAACTACTCACAGCTCTTTACACAAACAGACCTTTGACAACAGTGAGCACACCGTAGGGAAAGGCATGGTGATGTTAACCCCTTAACAACACTGGGCATAAATTTACGTCCCAGTGCCAGTAAGGGACTTTATAGTGGGATCTTTTAACAGTATTATAACATAATGCAAACTCTACATATTTAGTATTGCCGAAATAATAACAACCTACAGAATACAGAGAACACATCATTTATACTGAAGAGTGAACGGAGTAAAAAAAAAACCGCAAACATGGCATAAGTGCTTTTATTTCAAATTTTGACCCACTTACAACTTTTTTTGCAGTTTCCCAGTATATTCTATGGTACGGTGAATGACGCCATTAGAAAGTACAGCTTGTCCTGCAAAATAAATGCCCTTTTATGACTATATAGATGGAAAAATAAAAAAGTTATGACTGTTGGAAGGTGAGTAGGAAAAAATGAATGTGTCAACCAAAAAAAACACTTGATCCTTAAAGGGTTAAAGGGTTTGTGCCACAAAGGCATTTCATGCCTGTCTTGTCCATCTTCAGCTTTCAGTGTGCTCAAAAAGGGGCGTGTATGATTTGTCTGAACTGCATATCATGTGATCCAGCAGGCTTGACACCACCATGCCTTTCTCCGCAGTGTGCTCACTTTAGTCAAAGAAAGGTCTTTTTATGTAAGGAGCTATGAGTAGCTATACTTTAGCTGAGTGGTTAGCACTTCTGCCTTCGAACATAAAAGTTTTCGTTTCAAATCCCTGCAGGAGCCACACTCCTTTTTTGTACATACCTGATTAAGGTTTCTTCCCATATCAATTTTACTTCATGGCAAAACCCCTTTAAGCCTGCTGGGTCACATGATAACCAGTTCAAACAAATCACACATGCCCCCTTTTGAACACACTGAAAGCTGAAGCTGGATTAACCAGGCATTAAAGGGGCAAAACCCCTTTAATGGGCTGGATTTGACTGTAAGGAAGCTGATTTCAATAGGTGGCACTAGAGACATAGCATTATTCTTGCCAGAGGAAAGCTCATTTTGTATTGCTCTGGTAAGCTGCTGTGATATCACAACTAGTTGTAATCACATAAGAGTTTCAGTTATGTGTGCAGCTGTGACATCATAGGTCCTTGTCAGGTCAGCTACTGTGACATCACAGGTCCTTGTCAGGGCAGCTGCTTTGACGTCACAACCTTGTTTTTTGGAAAGTTATCTGCCGTAACAGCACAAGCATGTTTCAGTCGGGTACGCTATACTAACAACACAGATCTCTTTCTGTCAGGTAAGCTATAGTGACATCATAACTACATATCTTGAATCCACAAACGGAAACTCCAGCGGGTCACCAATGCTCCACTTTATTCCATATAATACATCACAGGACGGTGCATAAAGACATTCAACGGCAACGCGTTTCTGGTCCCTCCGGACCCTTGATCACGGTATGTCGTTTTGGAGCCTTGCCTGGCAGCTCTCCGGGCGGGATCGCTACTCCTTTCCTATGGTGATGCAGTAACAAGCAGGAGAGACAAAGTGAAGGTACCTGTGACTGGGAATGTGTGGAAGTGGGTGGAAGCTGTTTTTTCTATTGAATTTGACATCATAACTAGTTTAAGCTCACGCAGGGAGATAGTATATGCATCATCAAATACAATTGGAAATGAAAGAGCTCATATACTGTTTTTAGGGACCCCATTGTTGGTGCTCACACCTGCACCAGACATAACATACAGAACTGCAAGACCACTGTGTGCTGCACGGGCTCTCCAATGTGCGTGAGACTTCATAGTCAGTCTGTAGTGACCTTACAGAGCTATGTGAAGATGCCAACATCTGCCCAGCACATGTGGTCTCCCAGTAGTAGTGTGGGTTTCCTTTCTGTATTCTGCTTTCTTCCCACACCCCACATTGTTTCATATAGTGAATAGATTTTATTCTGAAATATAAACAGCCCCATCTCACACGTCTTCCTTCAGCTTGTTTGGTGGCTCTGATTCTTATGATTTATTTGGTCTGTAACAACCTGGAAGCCTTGTAATAATGTGAAGAAATGTGTGTCCTGCATAGGACCATATTACAGCTGTTTTATACAGAGCCATGCTGAGGTTTCCAGCCTCCATAAAAGTGGGGTCAATCAGGTGTGGTGATGTCAACCCCTTCTGCACAGCTCAGTAACCCTTTTGGACTGGTAGTGGTATTGCAAAGGGTCTAGTGGTGACCGCCTTGCTGAGGAGATGGCGCAGAAAGATTTGCACATTCACAGTTAGTTGCTTGCAAACTCAGGAACACTTTACACAGGAGAGGCACGTCAAGCTTGATGACTACAAAATCATAAACGAGTTCAGGATATTTGTCTGTTCTCACTCAGAAACATTCAGTGCTGGGAGGATAGGAAGGCAGAGGTAAGCGACTGCCTATCAGTAAGGAGGTGCAATTATGGAGTAGGCTCAGAACCTGAGCCTGCTCCATACATGGCGGGTGCTGGCTGTTAATTGCTTCCGTGGCCGGGACCGGAGATAACTCAGATTCTGGCCTCTTAATAGCACTAATGAGAATCACACTTGAGTTTGCAAAAAACAAGCCTTCATTCAGGTCTATAGACAGAAAAGTTAAAAAAGTTATAAATCTCAGGAAACTAAGCAAAAAAAGCCTAAAAACAACAAAACATCGGAATCGTACTGACCTGCATAATAAAGATAATGTCATTAACCGACACCTCTATAATGTATAATGTATTTTTTTCACATTTCACCTAGCTGGTGTGAGCGGAGCTGAAGGCAGCATGTGTCAGGTCAGGACCAGGGATATAAGTGTTTGCTTTATTCGCCTATGGTGCCAAAATGCCTTGTCCCTCTCCTGAACACATTTGTCACAAATGGTAAAGCTGCACCTGTTGGTTCTGATATTGGTAATAACATTTGGTAATAATTGGTAATAACCACAAACCATCTCACCTAGGAAACAATGGTCATAGTTTCTAATTCTGACCCTTGAGCCAAGGTTATGTTGTTACAGTCTCGGTTCTAGGCCTTTGCACCACGGCACATTGTTACACAGTCTCTGCGCACCAGCACTGCTCACTTTGTTGTCACTCTCTTGCACAAGGATTTTCTAGCCAATAGCTCTCGCTGACTTCTTGTCTCCTGTGTCACAGGGGTTGCTCGTCCCTGAGTCACCAATGGAAATTGCATTCATCACTTATGTCCATTTGGCAGTCTTATAGGTCAGGGCTTGTCTCTCTCTATGCAGCCAGGGATCACTTTCAGTATAGCTTTGCAGCCCAGCACCACTGTTGGGTGTCCGTGTCTGCATGCTATTGGGCCGTAGCTGCTTGTCATACATGAATCAGGAATATTTAGACTTGCTTAGCTCATCTCTCACAATACAATACAAGTCATATGTTGAGAACCCTCTTACTTCTCGCAAGCATGGGGACTTCACCACTCACCCACCAATCGTCTCTCTATAGGGCTTCCTCATGCTAGGCCTATCAACCTCAAGGCAACTGTCACGCACCATGTTACCAAACCTCACAGAAACCGTAGGAAACCTTACATATTGCAAAATACTGGGAAAATAGCCACTAACTTACCATGGGGCTTCTGTTTTATTAGATGTTAGACTGTAATGCTAATGTGCACTATAACTTGGAGCAATAGCATAAGCAATAGCATAAGTGCTCCAAGTTACAGTTCACATTAGCATTACAGTCCAACATCTAATAAAACAGAAGCCCCATGGTATGTTAGTGGCTGTTTTCCCACTATTTTGCCAATTAAAGGGGTTGTCTCACTACAAAGATTAGCTTTCAACTTGTTGGGATCACTAAATAAAGATGTTTTCCAAATATATTGCTTTGTTCATTTTTTTTGGTTAAGGTGCTACAAGTGATTTTATCACCTTCTGTGCTGTCTCTGGTTCCCCAAGTGACCGACCTGTGTACTTCTCCACCCCCTGTTGTTTGTTCTGTCTGATAGCAGGGAGTGATGTCATCACACAGGTCCTGGCAGCAGCATAGAACTCCGGACAGTGAGAGCTTGTTTGTTATCTGATCTTTCAGACAAAAGCCAGTAATTACTACTGTTTACTTTAACTCAGAAGCTTCCCTGGTCCTGACAGCATGAGATTTATCTAATTAGCAGAAGTCTGAATACACAGAGCTTATATGCTAATTACAGACAGCTTGACCAGGAAGTGACAGAGCAAAGCAGCATTATTTCATTCATGCATCCTATGAAACTTTGAGATGAGACAACCCCTTTAAGGAGGGCATTGCACAGTTTGTGGGTTATTAGAGAGGGGTTGTCTGTTCTGGATCCTCATCTCTCGGCAAGAACGAAGAGTGTTTACAAAGACTGTCTGTCCGTCTGGAGGACCTGTCCAGGGCCATTCCTAGGCTAAACTGCACTCAGGGTGAGGTGAAGAAATTTCTCCTACCCCCCCATTTAACATAATGCGCCACGATCTGACACAGTGCATCACCATCAACCAAATATACAAAAAGCTTTAACACATGTGCTACGTATAAAGCTATTAAATAATAGTCAGACAGTTACCAAATAACACTGCTACAGAAAACCAGAATCCCAGGCTAATAGCACCAATGTCCTACTAAGACCACATATCACCAGCACATAGTGACCGAATAATACCACAACACCATGATCACATATCACCACCACCAGGGGCGTCGCTAGGCTGTTTTATTCGGGGCTCGGGCCCCGAAGAAAACCCCCTGTGCCCCGGGTCTCCCGGGCTCCAGGCCTCTGCGCTGGGCCTGGAGCACCGACTGGCTCTTCAGCTGCAGTGCGTCCGCTGGACGCACACACAGCTGAGGGCTTCTGCGGGGCCCCCATATGCTGCCTGTGGCCCCCATATGCTGCCTGTGGCCCCAATATCCCTGTCTGTGGCCCCCTATATACTGCCTGTGCCCCTATAATGCCTGCCTGTGGCCCCCATATGCTGCCTGTGCCCTTTTATACCTGCCTGTGGCCCCCATATACTGCCTGTGACCCCCATATACTGCCTGTGCCCCCATTTACTGCCTGTGCTCCCATTTACTGCCTGTGGCCCCCATATCCCTGCCTGTGGCCCCCATATGATGCCTGTGCCCCTATATACCTGCCTGTTGCCCCTATATACCTGCCTGTGCCCCCATATACCTGCCTGTGGCCCCCATATACTGCCTCATTGCCCCCATATACTGCCTCAGTGCCCTTATATACCTGCCTGTGGCCCCCATATACTGCCTCAGTGCCCCCATATACTGCCTCAGTGCCCTTATATACCTGCTTGTGGCCCCATATACTGCCTCAGTGCCCCATATACTGCCTCAATGACCCTATATACCTGCCTGTGGCCCCATATACTGCCTGTGCCCCCTATATACTGCCTTTGGCCCCATATACCTGCCTGTGGCCCCTATATACTGCCTCAGTGCCCCCATATACTGCCTGTGGCCCCATATACTGCCTCAATGACCCTATATACCTGCCTGTGGCCCCATATACTGCCTGTGCCCCCCTATACCTGCCTGTGCCCCCTATACCTGCCTGTGGCCCCTATATACTGCCTCAGTGCCCCTATATACCTGCCTCAGTGCTCTTATATACCTGCCTCAGTGCTCCTATATACTGCCTCAGTGCCCCTATATTCTGCCTCAGTGCCCCCATATACTGCCTGTGGCCCCCATATACCTGCCTGTGGCCCCCATATACCTGCCTGTGGCCCCATATACCTGCCTGTGGCCCCATATACTGCTTCAGTGCCCCTATATACCTAACTGAGGGGACTGCTATACCTAAAATTAAGGAGTTGCTGGAAATGTGAGGATTCTAAGATATTTGTGTCCAAATCCTCAGGGACGAGTATTGGCCGGGAGCAATCAGCATGAAGGTGTGAACCGGATGGAGAAGAAAAGGGAAAGTGAACGACGCTGATCAGAAAAGACGTCTCCGGTGAGTTACTAAATGTAACTGCAGTGTAATCACTTATATGTCTGCAGAGTCTACATACAACTAGTATCTACCACTATATGGCCCCTGTATGGCGGTGGTATATGTAATCAGAGCCTGTGTACAGCTGGTAGTCACATGTGGGGGTCGCGTTCGGTCAGGGTCTGGCAGGATTATTTGAGCCTTAAGTAGTAATAGTTTTGGGTCTTGGTTTTGTAGGAGTGTTTTTAGTCACAATCACTTGTCTGGTAGATTTGCTCCATGTATCGGTGGATTATTTGGTGACTGGTTAGGGGTATTGTCATATGAAGGTGAGAAGTTCTGAAAAAGTAAATTTGTCATTGGTGATTTTTACTGTACAGTGACTGCTGAGGAGATGGACGGGATCTGTGTGGGATGTGCAGAAAATTAGTGACAGGAACAGAAGTTTTTTCTCTGTAAAAAAACATCCGCAGTTCACAATGAGGCGGGAAAAACACAAAGGGCCCGAGCCCCGGATGTTTTAGGACCCTAGCAACGCCCCTGACCACCACATAGTGACTGAATAATACACAATACCATTACTGATTACAAACCATTATACTACAACCTATATTACCAACACTTAGTGACCATACAGTGGTAGATACCAGCTGTACACAAGTTCTGCAGACATATTAATGATTACAGTAAAGTAACATCCAGGCACTTAGAGGAGACGTCTCTGAAGAGTTGTTCTTTCCCTTCTCTTCTCCATGTGTCCCAGACGCCATGACGTCTTCTCCCGGCCACGACTCTTCACTGTAGAATTTACAAAACAAATATCTTAGACTCTTCAATTTATCAGCGCTTCTTTTCCAATTCCTTCCTCTACACAAAGTCCCCATCTATAGCACCTCATATGGTAGCCATGTAATATGCCCCCTGTAGCCAGATTGTAGTCCCCTGTAGCCATGTAGTAGCCCTCTGTAGCGAGGTAATATGTCCCCTGTAGCCATGTAGTAGTCCCCTGTAGCCAGGTAATATGTCCCCTGTAGTCATGTATAGCCCCTGTAGCCAGGAAATATGTCCCCTGTAGCCATGTAGTAGCCCCCTGTAGCCAGACAGTAGCCCCTGTAGCCAGATAGTAGCCCCTATAGTCAGATAGTAGCCCCCTCTAGCCAGGTAGCAGCCCCTGTAGTACCCCCTATAGCCAGGTAGTATTCCCTATAGCCAGGTAGTAGCCCCTATAGTCAGGTAATAGCCCCCTATAGTCAGGTATAGCCCCCGT
>JAODAL010024949.1:0-59573 GCA_025379985.1 Phyllomedusa bahiana
CTTCTTTTATAACTTCTTTGGGCGGGAGGTGAACAAAAGTAAATCTGAAAGGTTTTTTTGTATGGGCTTCATGACCCCCTTTCAAAAAGTTAAAAAAATTTGGGTTCATTTTTAGGTCATTCTATAAACGTACTTATTAGTTTTTTTTTTTCCCCCAAATTCTAAATAGCTATGAGAGAAAAAATTATTTTTTAAAATTCTTTCCAAATTTTAATCTTCCGAAATATGGTTTTTAAAAAAAACAAATCATAAACTGTTTTTTTTTTCTCTTAAGTCCAGTACTAGTGGAAAAAACTAAAAAAAAAGTATTTGTTGTTTCACTAATTTCTTTTTTCTTTTTTGGGTTCCAGCATGTCATTTTCTGATCCCTCACAAAATACACTGCGATACTTCTGTATTGCAGTGTATTATGGTGGTAAGTGTTAAACTGATATGCACCCCTATAGGTCTTCCCCGGGTGTATAACAGGTGTACAAACTTGGTTGATCAAGCTGCCATGGCACCCCATCAGCACTCCATAATTTTGTTGGTGGGGGAGTTGCCTTTGGAATCAGTTGAATATAGGACCAAGGGCACTGTTATGGTCCCACTGACACATTCAGGGGAAAATACTGATTGGCTGGGGAGGAATCCATGTGAAAGCTTCTTTACTGATGGGAGTGTTCTTAAACTGTTTTTTAGGGCTGTGCACAGCCTCGGCATTGCCATTACTTTTGTAATAGGGTCGTTGGAAATGGCCATGTTATTAGGGCAATGCATCTTGTGTTCCTCTCTATCTGGATACTGAATGGCACTATCTATGCACTACATAACTATTATTACAGTCCGTGTCAGATTGAGGCAGTAAAACTGTTCTTGGGGCCAATCAGGTAAATTAATTCTTGGGGCCCATTCTACAGTTACTGTTTAAGACTACATACGACTATTAAACTCCTTACTTAGGGCCCACTGGGGGCTTCCCCTACTATTCCCTGGGCCAGTCTGAGCCTGATTTCAGTACTTACAGAAATATTTATCTTTGAACTATAGTGCATTTATCTAATTTAGTATTAGTCTTTTATAATGTATGATGTTACACTCTTTCTTCTGTATTGACAATCTGTTCGTACTAGTTTTACAAATGGATCGGCAGAAGATTTAATCTGGTTCAACTGTGAAAAAGAAAATCAAAATCTTTAACTGACAAAATAGGGAAGCATGCTATTGTTTCTGCCATTCAGTAAAATCCTAATTTTTTTATTTTTTTTATCAATTATGATCAAATAAGACCGTTTGTTTTTCCACGTAAAGCATTAATTTTTTCCAAATGGTATCTACTCCTTTTAGCATAATTTTTTATGCCTTTCACGGTGACAAGACAAGCTACATATTGAGTGTTATGGAGGAATAACTGTGTTGCCATGTATTGCAGCAGACTGGTTTCACCCCCGGACGTGCGTTGTGCGCTACTGGGTGTTTGGGGGTTTTTTCCAGGCCCTGTTCAATTCAATGGCGTTATTGCATTAGTCACTACAGTATTTTCCAGATGATTATTTCTCCAGATTCAGTAGGGACAAACCCTTTTTCCCGGGGAAAGCCTGTTTGGCCCTCTGCAGAGCCCCATTTTTAAATTGTCATGTTTACTTTATGTGAGAAAAAATTTTTTGACACTTTACCTTTCCATGTGATTAGACACAGACCTTTTGACACATTGTGCTTTAATTTAGTAAAACATTTTGGGCCCCAAAAAGTCCTCTTTATTTGTGAAAAATTTAAAGTATTGTAAAAATTTTAAAATTTTCCATTTTTAAAAACCTCAAAATTTCTGCGGTAAAAAGTAGTTTTTTCCCACTTAAAAATTTTTAAACTACTCTCCCATTTTCACTGTGGGTTTTGGCATCATTTTTTAAAATTTTTTTTTTTTTTGACTTTTGGGGACTTAAATTTTACAAACACTCCCCTTTTGTACTCTACTTAAGCACGTGTATAGGTGTAGAAACCCTTGTATAATGGAATAAAAGTTCGGGGTATCCCAATACTTTTTAAACCAAAAAAACTACAGGTATAACACCTAGAAAAAAGATACATAAAAACATAACTTTTTAATCAGAATGAAATAAGAGTTGGGAAAAAAAAACGAAAAAAACACCCTCAAAATACCCTATCAAGGACCTTCTACCTAAAAAATGGGGAAATCGCCCAATAAGGGCGCCCCCACACTGGACCTAAACTAACCCTGTCCCTAGCACACAAAGAAAAAAGAGAAAGGAAAAAAAAAAAAACACATATCAAAAAACAAATGGAGTGCACAAACAAAAAAAGTCTGGATAAATAACAATACAACGCCAAAAATATTTGATGTTAAAAATACTATAAATTGATGATGGTCATAGAAAGAAAAATCAAAAAGCAAAAATATTCCCCAATATTCCAACGGGTTTTCCCCCCTTTGAACTGGGGTTCTGGGGGAAAAATTGCAGTTATAACAAAAAAAAGGGAACAAATAGGGGCCCCGTCATAATCAATAGCGGGGGATCTGTACTGACTTATCCTGCCCCCGTCCTTATCTTACCACCCTTTTTCCATCATTAAGTGGTTAATTTTTTGCATACATCTTGTTATTTTTTTCTTAGATGTTCCGTATTGTTGTTATCACTGCAATTTTTCCTGATGAAACCCCAGATCTAGGGGGGGAAACGCGTTAAAATTTTTGGGGGAAAAATTTAAATGCGTTATTTGATTATCTTTCTATACGCATCACAATTCATGTATTTTTGAACATCAAAAATATATTGTCTGTTGTATTGTTATTTACACAGCACTTTTTTTGTTTTTTGCACTCCATTTGAGTATATTTTTTTTGTTTTTTTTGTTTTTTTTCTCTTCTCTTTTTTTTATTTAGAGTACAGGGGACAGGGTTAGTTTAGGTTTCAGTGTGGGGGGCCCCTTTATTGGGGCGATTTCCCCATTTTTAGGTAGACAGTTCCTTGATTGGGAATAGTTTGGGGGGTGTTTTTTCGTTTTCTTTCCCAATCCTTTTCCCTTCTGATTTAAAAATTTGTTTTATGTATCTTTTTTTTTAGGTTTTTATACCGTAGTGTTTGACTTAGAATTTTAGTAGTAATTTTCAAAAAAAAGCAATATACATTTTTTTTAGGGACCATCCTGTCTATTGGCTTTTAGGGGTTTGTATGTTTGTACCCCCATAAAAAAAAGTCCTCTTTGACAACCCATTGGTTTTCACAGCAATTTAAAATGGAAAATGAAATTTCAAAAATTCATTTTTTTGGCAGATTTTTAATTTTATTGATTATTCACAAGAACACGGTAAATGTGACCACTTAAATGCAACTCAACATCAATTCCCCAGATTCTGTCGTTTCAGAGATATCCCATAAAGTGGACCTAGTTTTACAATTTAAACTAAACCACAAGCCCCAGAGTACGAAGAGCAGCTACTGGGCTTTTGGGGTCTATTTTCATCGTTTCTTTAGCCCATTTCAGGGTTTTCGACCCTTTTAAAGGGGTAAAACGTAATAAACCTTCTAAAAGACCCCCTATTGGAAAATACCCTTTTAAGGGTATTCCAGGGGTGCAGTGAGAATTCAACCCCCCAGGTGTTTCAAACATTTTTTTTTTTTTTTTTTTTTTTAAAAATTAGGCTGTGAAAAGAAGACATTTTTTTCCCGCAATCTGCAATTTTTTGCTGAAAACGTTGAATTTTTACAAAAGTCCTGGAAAAAAGCCCACAAATTTTGTTACCAATTTCTTCCCGTTTGGCAAACCCCCTATGTGGGGATAAACTGCTGTTTGGGTGATGGCGGGCATCAAAGGGGGGAGCCCATTTGGTTTTTTAAAGCAATTTTTTTTGGGGGCTGCCCCAAATGGATTTCCCCCGGCCCCCAAAAAACCCAAAAAGGTAAAACCTTTATAACACCCCCTTTGGTTCAACAACCCTCAGGGATCTCCTCTAGGGGTGTATTGTGCATTTTGGGCGCACAGGTGTTCCATATTTTTTTTAGCGTTTCGCCATGAAAATGGGTGGAAAAAATGCAGGTCCGCCATTGCTTTTTGGGTTTCAATTTCACAGCGTTCGCCATTCAGTATTAATGATAATGGATAACTTTACTATTTGCTATAATATAAATTTTAAATAGTTTATGTTTTATTACTTTTACACAATAGAAATATGTCTATAAAAAATTGCATTTTTATGTTATCCTATTTTAATAGCCATAATTTTTTATTTTGCTGTGCACAGAGCTGTGTAGGGGCTTGTTTTTTTGCAGTGTTTTGTAACATTATGGGGTTCTTATGATGCTTTGATCACTTTTTATTTAGGATTTTGTGAGGAGTTTTGAACAAAATGACATGCTTGCTTTACTCAGCAGGTCGTTACGATTACAGTGATACCCAATTAGCTTTTTTTTTAAATGTTTTACTGTTTTTACATAATAACACTTTTATTCAAAAAGGAAAACACTTTTTTGCAACGCCATAGTCTGAGAGCCATAACTTTTTGATTTTTCTTTGTATGGAGCTGTGTAGGGGCTTGTTTTTTGTGGGATGAGTTGACATTTTAATTGGTCTAATTTTTTGGGGAACATAGCTTTTTGATCACTTTTAAATCCGTTTTTTGGAAGGCAGGGTGAAGAAAATACTGAAATCCTAGGAGTGCTTTTTATTTTTATCTTTAACAGAGCTCACCGTGCAGCATACATTACAATTTTGTTTTATTCTGCTGTTCGATACGATTTCGGGGTTACACACTTTGTTTATTTTTTTTTATGTTTATCCACTCTTTTTTTTTTTTTTTTAAAAAAGGTGTTTTTATTGTGTAAAAAAATATTTATGTATCGTTATCTTCTGATAGCCATAACCTTTTTATTTTTCTGTATACACAGCTGTGTAAGGACTTTTTATTTTGCAGGATAAACCAATGTTTTAATTGGTACCACTTCGGCATTTATATGAGTTTTTGATTGCTTGTTATTCCATTTTATGTGCAGCAAAATGAATGTAAATTGCTATTTTTTATTTTTTTTTTAAACTGTGTACACCGTGCGGGTATATTAACATGACATATTTATAGGGCAGGTCATTATGCATGCAATGATACCTAAAATGGGTACTTTATTTATTTTTGATCTTTTTTGGGCGATTGGCGTTTGTAAATGGGAAAAGGCCGATGTACGTGTTTTTTGGGTTTTTTCGGGCTTGCGTTTCACTTTTTTACTTTTCTACACTTTTTTCACTATTCCCCACTATCATGCGGCAGTGCGCTGAGAGCAGGCAGCATGAGCTCCCTCCTCCTGCCTGCGACTTAGCTCCGACGATCTTGATTGAACGTCGGAGCTAAGGGGCTAAACACCCGCGGGCGGAGCTCTCTCTGCCCATGAGTGATGCGGCTTGAGGCCAGCGTTTATTTACCCCTGGTCCCATGTCGCGATCGTGCGGGGCTTACTTGTAAGCACGCACAATCGCCAGGACATACCCATACGTCCATTTGCTGGAACACACTTCCCGCTAGGGCGTATGAGTACGTCCAAAGTCAGGAAGGGGTTAAAGCAATAAGAGCGCAACTTCTAATTAACCTAATTTTTTTCCCTATTGGTCTGGAAAGGATCAGGCAACAACTACAATAATTCCAAATCAGAGAGGCTCAGGTTTCTGTACTTTTACCACTGCTCGAGGGCCATCTTATGTCCACTTGGAGTCCTAGTCTTAAAGGTACTAAACACACTATGCTACATTCAGTGTCAGACTGGCCCACCGGAGGAGCGTCACATACACACCCATCAGCATAGGCTACATGATTAGTACATCACGGCGCCTGCGCTACTTACTACTGTGGGCCCCAAGCTCTCCAATAGTGGGCCCCAAGGCCTATGCAACCACAGTAGTAAACAGCACCGGTAGCATGATGTACCCATCATGCGGCCTGTACTTCTGAGTCCCAGGCCTAGAAGACACAATGTCACACCCCTATACCGGATGCGAACTCCCGGCGCGAGCTGCTCAGCAGGGGAGTGAGGAGAGGCAAGAAACTCCTTTTTTTTTTATTTTAACTAACAGGGGACAGTATACGGCTACAGAGGGCATGTATATACCTACCGGGGGCATGTATATAGCTATAGAGGTCATGTATAAATACCTACAGGGGGCAGTATACAGCTACTATTGCATGTATATAACTACAGGGGGCAGTATATGGGCTACAGGGGACATGTATATACCTACTGAGGGCTGTATATGGCTACAGGTGGCATGTATAAACCTACAAGGGACTGCATATGGCTACAGAGCTGCATATACCACATGGGGCATGCATATACCTACAGGGAGCAGTCAATGGCTACAGGGGGCATATATATACCTAAAGAGAGCTGTATATACCTACTGGGGGTCTACCTACTAACAGGTGCTCTATATACCTACCCACAGGGGCTATACCTTGCCTTTTTTATACCTACCTACAGGTGGCTACCTACCTTCAGGGGCCCTTTATATCTAGGGTGTGCCTACTATATTGGGTGTTTACTTACCATACCTACTATATGGGGCCAAAAAAGAAAAAGAAAATTTGTACACAAATGGGAGCACTTTTACTTTTTGGGGCATAAGAGGTTTATTATTACCATTTGGCGTACTATAGGTGGGGAGTTTGTACAGAGATGGTAAATAGTAGGAAAGTGATGGAAAAGTGAGGTCACTGTATGGCGGTAATATTGGTTGTAGTGTAATGGTTTATTTTCAGTAATGATATGGTGTATTATTCAGTCACTATGTGGTAGTATTATTCAGTCACTATGTGGTCATGGTGTGGCGGAATATGGTCTTAGTGGAATTTTTTGTAACAGCCTTAGGATTCTGTTTTTGTGTAGTGCCGTTATTTGGGAACTGTATGACACTTATTTAGTGGTTTTATACTTTGTGTTCTAGCTTTTTATATATGTATATTTATAAACATTTCTATTCATGTAAAAGGTATCATTTGGGGAGAGGATGGGACATATATCTTTAGTTCTTTTATGCCTACTACCCAGTGTCATGCTGCAATTAGGTGAGGGAGATTCAGAAGCCCCAGCGCCCCATCTTGATTACAGGTTAGTGTGATGATGTCACGTTGAAGCGAGACTGGGCGGGACACTGTACAGGTAGCAGAGGAAGGGAGGCACAGTGGGCCCCTAAAATCAACTTCTCTGGTGGGCCCTAGGCACCCCAGTCCAACACTGGCTACATTCTTAGCAGCATGGGCTTGGCTATACGGCATGTAATGGTACCAGTTACACCTAGGCCCTGATGTCTCAAGGAGCTTAAATGCCAGTTTTCCACATATGAAGACATCAGTTTTATAAATAGTCCATGATGGTGGGGGCCCTTTTCTAATTTGGCATTGGGCCTTGAAGCTTCTGATTATGCCTATTTTCAAAACAACAACTAAAAACTGGTCTTTTGTTAAAAAGAGCACCATCCAACATTCAGTAGTCCAGTCCCATAGGTCTAGCATGTTCATATATCTGTTGGATTGAATGGTAGAAAAGTTAGATTATCTAGGATGGAGAAGGTGATTTTGCTTTGTGGATCACCTATCATGGAAGCTGCTTATGATATGAGCTGAATCTACATAGAACGAACACTATTACTGAAAAAAAAAAAAGAAAAGTTTTATGCATGAAAATTATCCTAATAAGCTTTTTGATGTCCCACAACAAGCCTTTTACTACATTTGTAAGGGAGGACATCAGCAACATGGAGAAGTTTCTGATTAACATGTATTGTGCGTTTTTGTTTAGTGCAGGAAGAACATATATCGAGTCACATGAAACACAAAACCACATGGAGGAAGTTGTAGATACAGACTTGCATGAGGACAGACCTACACATGCATCAAGAGCAATTTCAAGGACCAAAAGGAAATTAAATCCCGAGCTTTTTTTCAAGAGGGGAGACATCGGGGTGCTGACAAATCGAAAAGGGGCTACTGGTAAACACCAAGACAAAACAATAAGAGAAATTTTGCTCCATGCTGGAAGCATGGTTTGCTTACTCAATGTCAGTGGGTTTATTTTTCCTTTTGATTTTTGTAATGTCAGCTAAAGTTTAACTAAAGACAAATCTTTATGATGAACAAGAAAGAGGAGGAAACATACTAACCAGCCCCTTTGACCTGACTTTAGAAGAGCCCTGGGGACCGGACCTGGCAAACTATAAAAACAAAAAAGCACAATGTTTTCTGCTGAAAAGTTTGTCCTAGTACATGAAGATTTACAGATTTCGCATGCAATTGCACTGCCGGGCCAAATAGAGATTAGAAGGGAAAAAAGACAAAATGTCCATTGTTGCCACGTGTAAGAAGTTTTATTCTCGAATTATTAAAATATTGGCTATTCAGAAAAATAATCAGTGAATTAGGACCCTAAATAGTTTAAAAACTGAAGGGGCTATTTCACTTTTTAGGGCACTTGAAGCCCTTTGGTGCCGAATGGAAAGTAGAAGGCTCCAACCCAAAGTCATACTTGGCATCATGGGTTTTGATGGAAAAAAAAGGTGCATCTCTTTGTAGAGACAATAACCTTCTTTGGTGATTTTTAACACTGGAAATCTCAAATGTAATATTTATAATGAGGAACCATTATGATAGTCGACAGCCTCCTCGACATCAAAAAGACTACATGGGATAATAACTCGACCTTCTAGTCAATGACAATTTGGTTTTTGGATAGCAGCATGTTGCCATGTTTCCTTTACGGGCCCTTTTTTTCAAGGGTTTTTTTCTACAGAATGTTCAAAATTGTAAGATGAGCTGTGTACTAGCTTCAAAAACGTATAAGGGGCACATACAGTGGGTACGGAAAGTATTCAGACTCCTTTAAATTTTTCTCTCTTTGTTTCATTGCAGCCATTTGGCAAGATCAAAAAGTTCATTTTTTTTGCCCATTAATGTACACTCTGCACCCCTTCCCCCCATCTTCAAAGGGAAAAAAAACAGAAATGTAGATATTTTTGCAAGTGTATTAAACAAGAAAAACTGAAATATCACATGGTCTTAAGTATTCAGACCCTTTGCTCAGTATTGAGTAGAAGCACCTTTTGAGCTAGTACAGCCATGAGTCTTTTGATGCAACAAGTCTTTCACACCTGAATTGGGGATCCTCTGCCATTCTTACTTGCAGATCCTCACCAGTTGGATGGTGAACGTTGGTGGACGCCATTTTCAAGTCTCTCCAGAGATGCTCAATTAGGTTTAGGTCAGGACTCTGACTGGGCCAGTCAAGAATGGGCACAGAGTTGTTCTGAAGCCACTGCTTTGTTATTTTAGCTTTGGCCTTAGGGTCATTGTCTTGTTGGAAGAAGAACCTTCGGCCCAGTCTGAGGTCCAGAGCGTCTGGAAGAGGTTTTCATCCAGGATATCTCTTTACTTGGCCACATTCATCTTTCCTTCAATTGCAACCAGTCATCCTGTCCCTGCAGCTGAAAAACACCCCCCATAGCATGATGCTACCACCACCATGTTTCACTGTTGGGATTGTATTGGCCAGGTGATGAGCATTGCTTTGTTTTCTCCACACATATCGCTTAGAATTAAGACCAAAAAGTTCAATCTTCGTCCCATCAGACCAGAGAATCTTATTTCTCATAGTCTGGAAGTCCTTCATGTGTTTGTTTGCAAACTGTATGTGGGCTTACATATGTCTTGCACGGAGAGGCTTCTGTCGACACACTCTGCCGTAAAGCCCCGACTGGTGGAGGCTGCAGTGATAGTTGACTTTGCGGAACTTTCTCC
This sequence comes from Phyllomedusa bahiana, assembly GCA_025379985.1. Taxonomy (NCBI): domain Eukaryota; kingdom Metazoa; phylum Chordata; class Amphibia; order Anura; family Hylidae; genus Phyllomedusa; species Phyllomedusa bahiana. The sequence goes on from JAODAL010024949.1 coordinate 9,767, forward strand.
CATCTCGCTACTGCGTCTCTGGAGCCACAGTGAACTTGGAGTTCTTCTTTACCTCTCTAACCAATGCTCTTCTCCCACGACTGATTACTTTAGCTGGATGGCCAGGTCGAGGAAGAATTGGGATCATCCCAAACTTCTTCCATTTAAGGATTATGGAGGCCACTATGCTCTTAGGAACCTTGAGTGCTGCAGAAATTCTTTTGTAACCTGGACAGATCTGAGCCTTGCCACAATTCTGTCTCTGAGCTCCTTGAGCCGTTCCTTAGACCTCATGATTCTCATGTGCTTTGACATGCACTGTGAGATCTTATATAGACAGGTGTGTGCCTTTCCTAATCAAGTCCAATCAGTTTAATTAAAAACAGCTGGATTCCAATGAAGGAGTAGAACTATCTCAAGGGGGATCAGAAGGACAGCATGTGAGTTAAATAGGAGTGTCACAGCAAAGGGTCTAAATACTTAGAACCATGTGATATTTCAGGGTTTTTTGTTTAATAAATTTGCAAAAATATCTACATTTCTGTATTTTTTCCTTTCAAGATGGGTGCAGAGTGTACATTAATGAGCAAAAAAATTTACTCTTTTTATCGTACCAAATGGCTGCAATGAAAGAGAGTGAAAAATGTAAACGGGTCTGAATACTTTCCTTACCCACTGTATATATCTTCTCTGTATCAAACGTAGTCAATTTATATACTAAGTTTTTGGTACATAACAATATAAATGAATAATTATTAAGATAACATGATCCCTACTTAATTCTTGCACAATGACATTATCCAAGTAATGGCAAGAGGTTTTGGCAAATTTTTGTAACTCTGCTTATCTTATGGAGATTTTAACTTGAACAAAGACTCCTCCAGAGATGGGTAACACAGCTTCTAAAGCTGGCCACGCACTAGAGATATCTTTTAGCCAACAATCATTTCTCTTGCCTTCACCAAAATATGAACGCTGAGCATGCCAGTGTTTTTCAATGGGAAGAAAGAAACAAGCTGCCGTTAGAACCCTTTGGTGGTAGATTATCTTATGTTGGGGAAAAAGGTTTGGTGACGATGAAAGCCGACATACTCGGTCTTCTTTTCCCCCAACATCAGAGGAACATTGGTAGACCGCCACCAATTGTCTAAATTGGCCAACACTTATCAAATATGTGTCACCTGCTTAAGAACCTCCATATTTATTGCAGATGAAAATGGACGTATATTGCCAAAGCTTCTACATCTAGCCCAGGATTGTAATTCTTATTACAATTGAGATTTCTCTTAGCAGAAGAGCTTTATAAAGTTGAAAAAGGGAGTTAGGACACATGATGACATTAAATATATTATACACACACGTGTGTAGCAAAACACATAGAATAAAGACACGGGGAAACATGTATACATGAAGAAAGATTAGGCATGAAGAAGAGAAGCAGCACATAAAACACAGAGTGTGCATGAACATGTCCTTTACGTGCTTTTAGTATCAGGTCACTGAATGTTGCCATTTATTTGGTGTTAATAAGGGCTGTTCTTCAGGCCATGCAAAATTAGTTCATTTTGTAAAACGAGCAAGCATATTTGGATTGGAGATCAACAACAAGTGCAGTATTTTATGTTGTTTGCAGCTTCTGTGACAATTTTTTTCCCAAAATAAGTGTTTTTGTGGCCAAGTATCTAGGTGGTATGTAACATAAAGACAGCAGTAGCGGCGACTAAGGAGCCCATGGAATAGCGATTGGTCGGGAAGCTTTGGTTATTTCAATTTCTTTGCTCCCATAGGCATTGTGATCCCTATTCTACATGTATAGAAACAACATAAAACCAAAAAGGAGAACTTAATAAAAAGCTGTAAGAACGGGGAAGAAGTGGTTATCCTGCCCAAAGTTGAATAGACATGGGGAAGTCAAAAATTAAATTACTCTAGATCCCTATTGGGCAAATGTGTGTGGCCTTGTGGCCAGCGGTATAGGAAACGTTCATCCAACACTTGCTTGCTCAATCCTAACTCCTATTGTTTAATTTGACCCATATGGTTGCTGAGGGGACAGATTTCGAGTGAATGTTTAAAACAACAAAATAATTATAATTTTTCTGATTATATATATATATAAAATCAGAAAAACTATATTTATTTTGTTATATATATGAAACCCTTCGTGTGTGCGACTTGTTATCCTTGGGTACTACTGAATGCTTTATACCCAAGTGCGGTCATATTCCTCATAGATCAGAAAAAATAAGGTCATTCTTGTAATGATTGTACTAATGATTTGCCGGATAGTTACATTTGTGTTACTTTTATTGTTTTTTTTATTATTTTTATTTTTCTCATCCATTTACGAGTTTTTGAGAACGGAAATTCATGGTGTTATAGTAGTTTGATGGTCATGCCCTCATACTGTATTTTCATGACCTATTTCTTACTCTTTAAAGAACACAAACACAAAATATAGTAAATCTTAAAATAATTGGCACAATGATGTTTTCTGCAAAGTATGGGCTCATTCACTTAGAATAGTTGTGTTGGGCCAGATCTTTATTTTTTTTGCATGAAGCTAGACACAACTGATGATGAAGTTATGCACTTTGTGATATTTGTTGGGCATCCATAGCCAGACAGAGAAAGATTTATGTTGGTGACTCGGGGAGATGTTTAAGGTAAAACTGATCATTGGACAAAAATTAAAAAAAATAAAAAAAGACCCCACAGGAAGCTTTAGGATTTATTTTGTCATCAGTTTCTATCCAACATTTTTGTATTAGGAAAGTGACTGGCAAGATGAACACACGAGCCTCAAGCCATTCTGAAGAAGATACTCATGTAATATAATAGAAATTAGCAACTTCTTTACAAGCAATACAAAGCTTTAAGCCAACATGCACAAGAGACGCTTCAAGGAACTATAAAGTTTCCAGAATTTTTTGGCAAGTATACTGGTTAATTTATGCTCACAAGCATTGTATGGTAGATATTAATATGCAATATGTTCCATTGTTAAATTTCTAAGAAGTTGTTGGATACAACTAAATTTCACAACCATTTCCATATTTTCAAATACACATCAGTTGTTGTAATTGTATATCCAGCAGTTAACAAATAGAAAAAACATTTATAAGTGTCCCTGTCACCATGGACGGCTGTTTTTGTTGACTTTTTCTACAATTAACACTGTGAGGGAGATTTCACAATATTGCCATAGGACACGTATATATGTGTGTAGAGAATGGCAAAATTTACTCCCAAAATTGCATCAAATTTAGCAAAATAGCACACTTGGCATAATATTTTTGGAGCAACTAACATGGCCACCTTAAAGGTGTTGTCTCACTACAAAGAATAGCTTTCAAAATGTAGGGAACACTAAATGAAGACATTTTTCAAATATATTGCTTTGTTCATCTTTTTTTGTTAAGGAGCTACAAGTGGTTTTATCACCTTCTGAGCTCTCTCTAGTTTACCAAGTGACCGACCTGTGTACTCTTTATCCCCTGCTGTTTTTTCTATCTGATAGCAGGGAGTGAAGTCATCACACAGGTCAGGGCAGTGTGAAAGCTTGTGTATCTGATCTTTCAGACAAAAGACTAATTACCCTACTTTTTACATTAGCTCAGAAACTTCTCCTGAGCTCAGGGAAGGTGATCTATCTAATTTAGACCAATTAACATAATAAACTGAGAAGTCTGAATACACGGAGCTCATTTGCTAATTACAGACAGCTTGACCAGGAAGTGACAGAGCAGCATTATTTCATTCATGCATCCTATGAAACTTTGAGATGAGACAACCCCTTTAAGGCTGGCATACACATACAACAAATTTTAATTAATCCGACCGGTATTTGTCCTGTTTTAGAGTCATGCACATAGCCGCAGGGGGGAGGGGGGCGGCTTTTCTCCGCGATGAGCAAAACTGCAAACCGTCTGAAAAACCGGCAGCAAACCGGTGCCATGGGGACATGCCCTAAAGGTGGACGTGCAGCTATGAAACCTAAGGTACTGAAGGGAAGTACAAGTAAGTCAAAATGCTACAGGAAGGAAAATCTTCTGATCCATTTAGGTTTCTAACATTGAGAAACTGTTCATTTTGACTCCAGGTGACAGGTTCACTTAGCAGGATAGGTAAATCAAGACAATGTAGAATTCCTACTGCTACTAAATAAGGAAAATCTCATACAGATTCCAAAGTCACCTCCAAACTCAAATCAACACCATGAAAAAAATTGTATATGTATTAATGTGTGTATATGGTTTACTAATTAATTTTATACATACAAATATAAACAAAAAAGTTGTAGCAACCCTCAAGTAAAATAAAGAAAAAATATTCACTTTCTAACCTTTATCCGCACAATATTTCAGCTCTATGCAAGAGCTGTTTTCAATCAGTGCTCCTATGTTACTTGAGGAGTGCTGCAATGGTATTGCTTAAATTTAGTCTGGGTCATGACGAGTCAACTGACCCCTATTGTTTTCTTCCCTCTCTCTCTTGTGTGTGTATATATACACACACACATATACAGAAATATTCCTTTGATTATCTGTTCTGATGGCTGCAGTCTGTTCCAGCTTTGCACATCTAGAGGCTGGAATTTTTGCTCATACTGCTTTGAAGAATATCTAGTTCAGTCAGATTGGTTGGCGAACATTTGTGAACAGTAATATTCAAGTCCTGACACAGATTCTCAATGGGATTTAGGTCCCGACTGTAGCTGGGCCATTGTAACACATGAATCTGCTTTGACGTAAACCCTTCCATTGTAGCTTTGGCCGTATGTTTAGGGTAATCGTCCTGCTGGAAGGTGAACCTATGCCCAAGTCTCAAATCTTTTTCAGCCTCAAACAGGTTTTCCTCCAAGATTGTCCTGTATTTAGCTCCATCCATTTTCCCCATTAACCCTGAGCTAGAACGATTCTAAAAAGATGAATGAAAAAATTCCAGCCTCTAGATGTGCAAAGTTGGTAGAGATATCCCCCAACAGTCTGTAGCCATCACTGCAGCTAAACGTGGTCCTACAAAGTATTTCCTCGGGGGGATGAATAAATATGCATGCCAGTTTTTTCTAATTAGCAAACATTTGGAACAGCAGGTATCATTTTTTATACTTTAAACACACTTTACTTTGTGTTGCTCCATCACATAAAATATCAATAAAATACATTTAAGTTTATGGCTTCTCCTGAACATATGGGAGTATAACATGGAGGCATATTGGAATCTGTAGACAGTTTCCATCAATAATTCTCAGCTTGAAAAATCAGAATTAAAATGGTTTGTACAGATTAAGAAAAACATTGCTAAATTCCTGTCAAAAACAGCACCTCTTCTATCACGGGTTATATCTGATATTGCAGCTCAGCCCCATTTACTTCAGCTGCAATACCAGGCACATCCTGTAACCGAGGTGGTGCTGTTTTTGAGGGGAAGTAGCTAAGTTTTTCTCATCTTGGACAACCCCTTTAATGAATATATTTTTACTACTAGTCATTAAAGGGGCTCTAATTTCTCAAAACTGCACTACCGTCCATAAGATATATCTGATATTGTGGTACAATCCTTTAGGAGAGTAGGACTAAGCTGTAATACCAGGCAGCCTACTGACAAAAAAGTTCCATTGTTCTTAGACCAAAAGTAAATAAGTTTTTCTTATATATTAAAGGGGAGTTCCCACCATAGACGTTGATGGCATAACACCAAGCTATGACATCAAACTCTAATAGGCGGAGATCCCACGTTTGGAAACCACAACTATTTCAGGAACTGGCCCTCAAAAGTGTCAGCTAATAATGGAGAGCTGGTCGCGCTTTAGCACAACTCTCCATTCTGTCCTATGGGAGTTCTGAGTACAGGTGGGCGCTGTGTTTAGCTATACTGGGAGCTCCCATAGAAGAGAAAGAAGAGTCATGCGCAGTCGTGATCAGCTCTCCATTCTTAGCCAAAACTTTCAGGGTGGTACATGCTCCTATCAGAATTTTATAGCATATCCTATCGATATGCCACCATCGTCAAAAGAGTTGAGGGACATTTATAGAATCATATATATAATGTATGGCATGAGGAATGGACTGGCCTGCCAGATGATCCATTGCTTCAGCCAGGTTCTGAATAATTTGATCAGTTTATTAAAAATTTAAAAAAAAAATTTAAAAAAATATGCGGTGACCAAAAAGTGTCCCTGTACATTCATGTACTTTAGTAGCTGTTAACCAGCCATTGCAAATTTGATTTTTTTAAATTAATTGGTTATAAATGTCCCTCCATTCTATCAAACGAGGGTTACGATCCGACTGACAATGCACATTCTACATGAACCAACACACATAGAAATTCAGAGAATGACTTACGTTACAGCTTTCATCATTGTCTGGCCTGTGGGGAATGATAAAGGAAGTGACGTATAGTCGTCCATCACAGCTGTCAGCCGGCTGGTTGAAGTCTAGACAGCTGGTCATAATACAGAAGTAGTGTGTGGGGACTGGTATGGTTCCATCAACAAACCTGAATCGGGAGAAGACAAAACACATTTTATAAAGTCTTCTTTCTAGTCCTGTATGAGCTGTGATTATATTATAACTAGTATTACGTACTGTTGAAGCAGTCAGGCAACACTGGCAGTCCGTACATAGGGTCAACATATACCGTGGCTTGGTACACAGATTGTAAGAACTCAGTCACCAAGGAGCTTCCTATCGATTATACAGGTTAATTTCCTTTTTGTCGGAGATCGGGAGGTTTTTGCAAGGTATGGGGCAGAGGTTTATATTCCATGGCTGGCTGCACACATTTGATAGATTGTCTAATAGGGACCTCATGATTTTCCTCTGGTAGCAGATGTTCGGGGGAAAGTAGGATTGGGCCTGCTGGATTTTACTATACTTAAGCTTTTGTTCTCACCTGGGATAAGCAGTTGTCTAAGGGCTGTGCAAGAGTTTATGGAAATTACACAGCTTGCTAGTACAGAGCTATTAGACCTCAATGAGCTTTTATATAGGCTCCGTCAGTGGGGTCTCCAAGTGTGTCCATATATTGGAGTCCAGAAAAAGCATATGATATCCAACAGAAAATACCTCCATCATAACCGTTTTTGCACCTCTATAAGAGACTTGGTATAGCTGTGTGTATTTCTCAAGAAAGACTGCTCTTCACAGCCAGCTTCAAGCTCCAACTTTAAGTTCAGGCTGTAGGTGGTTCTACAGCTTCAGGCTCCCACTTCCTGCTCAGGCTGTGTGTTATACAGCTTTCAGGTTCCCCACTTGCCAGCTCAGGCTGTGGGTGGTTATACAGCTTCAGGTTCCCACTTGCTGCTCAGGCTGTGGGTGGTTCTACAGCTTCAGGCTCCCACTTCCTGTTCAGGCTGTGCGTGGTTCTACAGCTTCAGGCTCCCACTTTCTGTTCAGGCTGTGCGTGGTTCTACAGCTTCAGGCTCCCACTCTTTCAGTCTGTGCGTGGTTCTACAGCTTTTTTCAGGCTCCCACTTCCTGTTCAGCTGTGGGTTGTTCTACAGCCTTCAGGCTCCCAACCTTCCTGTTCAGGCGTGTATGGATTCTAGCAGGCTTTAACTCCCACTTCCTGTTCAGGCTGTGTGTGGTTCTATAGTTTCAAGCTCCCACTTCCTGTTCAGGTTGTGGGTGGTTATACAGCAATGACTGACATTTCAGCTCTGCTATTCCTAGCTGAGCCTGTTAGAGGGACTTGTAGAAGGAGGGGTTTTAACCAAATAGCAAAAGGCTCACTAGCTCTAAAGGGTTAAAGTTTATCAGTAAGAAAGATAAACATTCTACTATGCTGCTGATAAGACAAAGCATGGACAGATGTCGCCATCAGGCACTGCTAGAGCAGAGAGAAGTGGTTGGTAATTGGGAAAGCTTGTGTACACAAGCAGGAGATAAGAACTGCTCTAGCTCTGAAATGAAGCAAGATTGGAACAGCAATGTATTTGGTAATAGTCTTTATTTACCTTTGCCTACATTATTAAAGCCAATCAATACAGAGAGAATACCCCTTTAAGTGTGCTTGGAGCGTTAAATGGTTTTCACTCACCCAACTAATTGTGACCAAATCTCCCAGAATAATTGTGTGTAAATGACCATTAGTTGCATCTCTGGCTCAGCAAAAATCCTTATTAGAGATGGGCGAAATTCCCGAAATTCGTTTTGTTCACTTCGCCGAATTTCTCGGCAAAAATAACTTCTTACCGATTACTTCGGCACAATGCGCGTTAAAAAGCAGCTATTACCTTCCACTACACAAGAAGCCTGCAGGGTAGCTGTAGAACGTTTTGTGGCCATGCTTAAATATCAGAGTGGGGGAGCTGGTTTGTCTTCATACAATGTTTGTGAGTTTAGAATGAACGAAACGCAGATGACTGACCGCCGCTCTTTAAATTCACTTCACCTGATAAAATTCCCTGGGCACTTAAGAGGGCAACAACTGACCAAAAAACTCAAGCTGGAAATGGTAGTTCTGATTAAAGTCATGCCAGAGAAAGCTGGAAAAAAAACAAGCTGAGAGCTTCGAGGTGGCAACATTATTGACAGAGAGGTAGAGGTGACCGGCGGCAGCCACAGCACATTAGTGTCATGCAGTGCACAATGACATTCTGGAGGTGGTCAAAAACAGGAGTAGGCCTACAGAGTGCACAATGACACAGTGTGGGAGGACACAGCAGTCAGCAGGCATGAGGTCAGACAGTGTCACAATGACACAGTGAGTAGGTCACAGCAGCAGCACAGCAGCAGCATGAGGTCAGACAGTGCACAAGACATTCTGGAGGTGGCAAAAAACAGGAGTAGGCCACAGAGTAGGACAATGACACGGTGTGTAATGTCACCGGCAGCAGCTGAGGTCATGCAGTGCACATGACATTCGTGGAGAGTGGCAAAAACAGGAGTAGGCCACGATTGGGGACAATGACACAGTGTGTAGGTCACGCCGGCAGCAAGCCACATAGCACGCATTGATGTCAGTCAGTGGCACAATGACACAGTGTGAAGGTCACAGCAGCAGCAGCATGAGGTCAGACAGGTGGTACAATGACCACAGTGAGTAGGTCACGGCAGCAGCCACAGCACCGCATGAGGTCAGACAGTGGCAACAAATGAACATTCTGGAGTGAGCAAACAACAGATAGGCCACAGAGTGGGACAATGACACAGTGTGTAGGTCCACGGGCAGCAGCAGCATTGAGGTCCAGACAGTGGCACAATGACACAGTGTGTAGAACACACAGCAGCCACAGCAGCTAGCATGAGGAGTCCAGACAGTGGCATAATGAATTTCAGGAGTTGGCAAAAACATGTAGGCCCACAGAGAGGGACAATGACACAGTGTGGTCACGGCAGCAGCCACAGCAGCAGCATGAGTCAGCACAGTGGCACAATGACAGTGTGTAGTCCAACGCAGCAGCAGCATGAGGTTCAGACAGTGCCACAATGACACAGTGTGTGAGGTGGGTGGCAATACATCCCTGGTAAAGAGGTTTGGTGGCAGATGGATAAACTGTCAGCAGATTGTGGCATCAGTCGACTGGCGGCAATCAGAATAGTGGCTGAGGCAGGGTAGTTTGAACCCAGACTCATTTCTCACAGTTTGGGTGAGGCGTCATGGCTGATGTAGTTCTGACAGCCTAAGGCATTGGGAGTGTGGAAATCCGGCGAACCACCACGCCTGATTCATCTTGACAAAGTCCAATCGTTTCCACAATTCCCGTGTACAAGCGGTTCTTCTCCTTGGGCTAACGATGGCCCCCGCCCGCACTGAACACCCGCCTCTGATGCCACACTACTGCCGGACAGGACAGCTTCTCTCCACAGCAAACTCGGCAAAGTTTGTGGCCACACACAATATCCAGTTTGGCTGCCCAGTAGTCCCGGATCTTCCTAACAGGGGTGGCAGAGTGCTGTCCCAAGTAGGCCACCACCTGTAGGTTCAGGACTGCTCGAGGTCCAGCTGCTGCTGGTGGCGACTACCCTCCTCACTAGGCGGGTGAAGAAGCTGCTCATCAGTGACCGAGACTTAGGTTAACTGCTGATGGAGCTCGGTACATGCTCCTACCCCCCCCCCCCCCCAAAATCCCCCAGCAGACGGGCAAGTAGTACGTGAGCGCTGAGAACCCCCCGGTCAGACCTTTCTGAGGAGGGACGATGCCGCACATAGGCAGCTGCCAAACTGATTACGGAGGATATTCCCTATAGTATTTGAGTATTGGTCCTCCTCTCAATACTGGGAAAAAGGCGTCCACTTTTGGACCGGTAGCGACGGGTCCAATAGGGTGGAGAGCCAGAAGTCATCCCTCAGCCGATGCTGACTATTTCGTCTGTCACTATCCATGCAAATAAGCATGCTGTCGCCATCTGCACAAGTGACTCCGAGGGCTCCCTGCCTCCATTCTCCACAGTAACTGCCAGGTGCTGGAGGGACATCTCCATCGTCTTCCTCATCTCCATCCACCTCTTCAGCTTCTCCCTGCTTCCTCCTCTCTTGTCACCTGTGTAGAAAATCCACTCAATTCACCAGACAATCTTCGCTCAATGTCCTCCCACCTCCTCCTCCCTCACCTCCATTTCAGTCCCCCACCAGACTCAATGTGGCAACCGATGTAAGTCCCACGTCACCAGTCCCCTTGCCCAACAGATTTTATCAGCATCTGTTCCAAGACATGAAGCAGTGAATTACATTATTCATTTGCCCGTAGTCCATGCGCGAACTGACAATAACGTCGCCTCCTTGAGATGCTCAACAAACGTTAGTTGTCACGCATGAGCCCACTGTGCTGACATCAAGTTACAGCAGGGGAGTAACTACTGTCCTGCCGGAACATCCAAAAAAATCGTTAATTGGCCTTTCTCTGTTTCATACAGACGGTCCACACATGTGCAGGCTGGAATTCCAACGGTGTGAATACATCGCATAATCAAGTGTTTTGTGGGAGTCCACTTCTGCCGCTGCAACTCGAGGAGGGTGTTTCTGTCTTTGGAACAATGGATAGAAGTGCATGCACAGTTTTCCTGGCCAATATTCAGAATCTGCTGAAGATCGGAGGAAGACTTCAGGAACCTTTTCACAACCAGATTGAATACCGTGCGCCATGCATGCGCATGACCATCCCTCCTCGGTGCAGCGCGGACACCATGTTCCCTCCTATTGTCCGTTCCACCAACTATTGTTCCGATTTTGCAGTTGGCGCGGAGAAAAAGCCACACCTCGATTTTCTTGCTGCAAGACCGCTGGAGCAGTTCCTCCCCTGTTGTGACTTCGTTTCACCGAGGCAAGCCAGTGTAGAAACTGCGACAAACCGCTGTGCCCTACACATGTGTTATTGGATTGGAGCAGTAACTGTGGAGGCGCTAAGATGGTGGTGGTGGTGGAGGAGGGAGGAGGCGGACATTGTTCTCAGGAGCAGCTGTTTGACAACGTGTGAGGAGAAAAGCGGCAGTCTCCTGTCCCCAAGTTGTTGTGAGGCCAGTGCCCGGAAAGCACATTCACCAGTGGGTCCGTAAAGGACATGTACTGGCCCTGACCAGTATTACAGCTCCCAGAATACGACCGCGCTGCAGCACCTTGAAACAAACCGAATAAGCTTAAGGTGACTGGCCCACCCTTCTGTTCTACATAAATAAAAGTGCTGGTCATGCCGTTTTGAAAAGAAATTACGGCTGGAACTCTCCCATCTCGAGGCTCGGGCACAAGCCATTAGTTCTCTGAATGGGCAGAGGTCCACCATTTGGAAAAGGAGGGACTGCAGTAACCAACAACTTGTACAGGAGCACGGTCACTTGCCTGCACCTTAGTATGGTTGGACGCATTACTTTGTCTCTTAGGGCAATCGCCTCAACTGAACGACAGCTGGCGCCATGAGTAGCGAGGAGCAGAGGCATCTGCACCGGGAGATGATGTCAAAGAGAAACACTCCCTTCTGCAGAGGTGGTGGAGCCTTGACTGGCTGCCAATGGCATGCGTGCCACAGTGGGCCGCTGGGCCCTTGCTGCTGCTGCGGCTGGCAGGTATGGACCCCCACATCTTAGCCACCGTTTCTCCCAGGCCACCGATGGTGACCTATGCATGATTTGACGTCAGGGCCGTGTGTCCAATGTTATGCTCCCTGGCCACGCTTCACTATCTGCTTACAGATTCTACATATACCCATATTCGGCTCCTCCGGTGTCCTTAGCAAACAACTGCCACTCCGCCAAGTATCGATTCACCGCCAACTAGCTCCGCACGATGACTACCATACTTGCCGCCCGCTGCCTCGCTGAGCCCCGAGGACCCTGTGCACTACTTTATTGGACCAGCGAAGCGGGTTTTTTTTACCCCGATGGTCGCTTAGGGCTCCCGACCTCACACTGCTGCTATGCGCTGACTCACGGGCCACACCACCCACTTGCTGGCTGCGCCGCTGGCCTGACGCGTAAGCTGACTCCCTCTTCTCCCTGAACGTATGATGAAGCCCTTGCCTACACCCGGCTTCCCCAAGTGCGGTCGCTACATCATCATCTATTTGTGTTTCCATTGTTACAACCTGCTGTCCTCATCACCGGTCTTTTTTGGTATGCAGAGGCTGACTCCCGTCCACAAACATGACCTCCATGCCAACATACACAACATCTATACTATGCCGGAGCCTACAGCAAAGAAGCAGGGGATATTGGGCCCCATTTCTTTCTTCGCTGGCCAAGTAGCTGCTGACTGCCCTCTTCAATGTTCATCCTCGCTATAGAGTGGCGCTGAGCCCAGACCAACAAAGTAGATTCGTCTGGCTGAGGAACCGATGGGACAGAGCGGGTTGAGGACAGGTGAGGGCCGCTGACCCGCTCCTCCGGGCCATGCCAACTAAGGGTTGTGTCCAGAGCGTTCCCACAGACTCTTGGCTGGGGTTGTCAGGATATCATCTGGTAGGAAGTGGATACCTAGTCACCAAACAAGAACCATTCTGGGTAGCTAGACAGTACACGGCCGCTAAATGACAGCGGCGAGTTTGGTGGCCGCTCACCGAGTGACCCCTGCTTGCGACGTCCCCATGCTGTGCTGCGACCTGCTCCCAGAATGTTTGTGCCCTCTTGCCACTGCAGGAAAAAGGTCCCTCCACCTCACTGACTGACGTACTGTTTGTTACTAAAATGTACAAACACTGTATGATGAAGATATCTGTATATGATAAATACCCACCCTGTAATTTGACTGCCATACTGAACCCGCGTAAGAATCTTGGTAAACCCAGGATATAATATTAGCGCTCCACAAATGGGCAGAAATAAATTGACTTTGTATGTGCTGATTAAAAACTCTGTGTATTTTTTACTGAATATAAAGCACAAACAGGCTTAATTAACCTCGGATAATGAATATGCTACAGAAATTTCTTTTTGGTGGGCGAGGTGAAAAACCAAGTTTCTTTACCTGAGTACAACAGCAGAACAACGCTTAATTAACCCCAGGATGTAAATTGGCGCAAAAGAATTGAGCAGGCCAGAAACTTACTAGCTTTGTAGCGCGTTACAATTGCGTGTTTTCCTACGCTACAACAACAAGAGAAAAAAATTATAATTAACCTTCCCGTTTAGAGAATATAATGCTACAGGAAAATTTTATTTTTTGGGCGTGAAAAAGAACGGTTTTTCTTGAGTCACAACAGCAGCAGAACAACCGCTTAATTAAACCCCCTGGATGAAATAGCGCAAAAGAATTGCGCAGCGACCAGGAAACTACTAGCTTTTGACGTGTACAATTGCGAGTTTTCGACGCTACACAACAAGAAAAAATTTTTAAATAACCTCTTCGCTATGTGAAATTAATGCTACAGGCAAAATTGTTTTTTATTGGCGGTGAGAAAGAAAGACGGTTTCTGGAGTCCACCACAGCACAAAAACAACACTTAAATTAACCCCTGGATTAAATTGGCCGCAAAAGAATTGAGCAGCCCAAAATTAAGGGCTTTGTATTATAAAAACGCTGTTTTCTTTTAAATGAATACAACAGAACTGGCTAGATGACCCTTGACCATTCAATGTGCTGTAGCACATAGCATTAACATGTAAAGTGCTACTGGACTTCAGATCCAATAACACCAAAAAATCAGAAATAGAACATTATAAGAGAAGCAAGTCTCTTAGACAAGCTGAGACACCCACAAAAATCGCAGTATAAAAATCAGTTTTCATTAACAATCAGCCGCGGCAGCAGCACCTTTCCCTGGATCAGTAACAGTGAGAGCGGTATGAGCTCCCAGCGTCGCGCCCCCAGGACTTATATAGTGCGTGTGACGTACACAGAAGTCCCGCAGGTCACCGATTGGCCACACCCTGCACATGTCAAGCAGGCTATGCCCTTCTTCCCTCCCAGAGTGCTTTTCCCCATGTAAGGCCATGTGCTCGCACCCATTTTATCAATAAAAAGCACCTCGTTCACCCGAAGTCCCCAAACTTCGACTTCGTTCAGAACCGAAGTTTTTCCGAAATTCTAAAAAAAATTTCCACTTGTTAAGTCGTTTTCCCCCATCTCTAATCCTAATCTTACATTTTAATCTTGTCGGGGGTGTCAAATAAGCCATCGTAGTCATAGTCAAAGACGGGTCCAGCCAGGACATTAACTCCATTCCGTTCTGATGCATATCGTTTTATCAAGACTCTCTGAACATAGTTCCAGATCCCTGAAAAAAAAATCAGAAAGAAAACTTTGACATCTTATTCTTAACAGCGAGATTCTCAAGGACAACAGCTACGTGTGAAGGCCGACAGTGAACAGCAGCAGGACTCCACACACTACCTTCATACAGGCGCACTATCTGGGTGCCAGGGTCACCCACTGTCATAAACATAAGCCCATATTTATGGGGGATGCCTGAACCATTGCACATATTAAGCACCTCTCACCCTCTGTCTCACTCCTATTCCCACTTAGATTGTAAGCTCTTGTGATCAGGGCCCCCCACTCCATTGTTTGATCTCTTAATAATAGCTTTGTTACTGTGTAACGTTAGCTTTTGTACTTATTCCACAGCACTTTGCAATGTACAAGGTATATGTTATGCTATTTAAATATTATAACTAAATAAAAAGAATAAAATATGCAACCATCTCTCTGCTCTACTCGTGTTTTGGTCCCTTCTTAGGCTCTGTCTACACTGCACAGAAAAACGTCCGTTTTTTCAGCGTTTTTAATTTTCTAAAAACGCTGGAAAAACGACTGAAATCAGCTCCCATAGACTCTATAGTAAGAACATCCTGCTGTCTCCCATAGACTCTATAGTAAGAACATCCTGCTGTCTCCCATAGACTCTATAGTAAGAACATCCTGCTGTCTCCCATAGACTCTATAGTAAGAACATCCCGCTGTCTCCCATAGACTATATTAAGAACGTCCCGCTGTCTCCCATAGACTTATAGTAAGAACCCTCCGCTGTCACCCATAGACTCTTTTAGTAAGAACGTCCCGCTGTCTCCCATAACTTTAAGTAAGGAACGTCCCGTGTCTCCCATAGACTCTATAGTAGAAACGTCCCCTGTCCTCCCAAAAGACTCCAATAGTAAGAAACGTCCCCGTCTCCCATAGACCCCTAATAGTAAGAAACGTCCCCTTCTCCCATAGACTCTATAGTAAGAACGTCCCCTGTCTCCCATAGACTCTATAGTAAGAAAGTCCCGTTGTCTCCCATAGACTCTATAGTAAAAACGTCCCACTGTCTCCCATAGACCTATAGTAAAAAAACATCCCGCTGTCTCCCATAGACTTTATGTAAGAACATCCCGCTGTCTCCCATAGACTTTAGTAAGAACATCCCTTGTCTCCCATAGACTCTATAAATAAGAAGTCCCGCTGTCTCCCAAGACTCTATAGTAAGAACGTCCCGTGTCCCATTTGACTCTATAGTAAGAAAGTCCCCTGTCTTTTCCCTAGACTCTATAGGGAAGAACATCCCGTTTTTTTTTCCCCAATAGACCCCTATAGTCAGGAAAAATCCCGTGTCTCCCCAAAGACTCTTTTTAGTAAGAATTTTCCCCCTGTCTCCTATAGACAAATTTTTGTAAAGGGAAAGCCCCGCTGTCCTTTTATAGACTTTTATATGAGAAAGCCCCGTGTCTCCCCCTTGGGGCTCAAAAGTAAGAACCGTTTCCCGCTGTCTCCATGAGCTTTTTTTCCCCTTGGGTCATTTTTTTTTTTACTGGGCTCTTTTTGCATCATGTTCTAAAAAAAAGCCCCGAGCCCGGGCCCAAAAATTTTCTACAGGAGTCTATTGGAAAAGGCCGGAAGCTTTTTGGCTCGTTTTTTGCCGGAAATTTTTTCAATTTAAAAACCCCCCCCAGGAGACACCAAAAAGGGCCCACCTAAAGGGGGGTTTTTTAATAAAGGTTAAAAACCTTATCAAATTTCATTTCAAGGGGTCTGATTTTGTCCTTTTTTGTACCATTTGTAATTTAAAATGATTTATTCCTTTCGGTCCCCTAATGAAATTTTTTCCCCCAATTCCTATTTTTTTTTCCCAAAAATGTTTGTTTTTGTTTTTTTTTTTACAGATTTTGGGGCAACAATCCTTTTTTTACGGATTTTGCCGGCAAAATCCTTAAAAACAGATTTTTTTTGCTGCAAAAGCGAAATATGTGTTAGCGCCCCAAAAAACTGTTAAAAAAAACGGATTTTAGGGGGAAAAAACCATAAAAATCGATTTTAGGGCCAAAATTTGGGAAAAACGATTTCTGGCGAAAAAAAAAAAAGGGGAAAGTTATAAGCTGCAAAACCGTTTTTAAAAAAAAACGGGATTTTAGCACCCCCAAAAGGGGGGTAAAAAAATTGGGGCTTTAAGGCCAAAATTAAAAGTAAAAAAAAAAAACTTATTTTTCCAACAAACGCAAGATAACTTTATTTGCGCAAAAAAACCCTTTTTAAAATTTACTTACAAGAACATAAAATGCAATGATGTGCTTTATATTTCCCCTTTTTTAGGGCGAAGTTACATCCAATGGCTTAATTTTTTGCAAAACCCTTTAAAAAAAAACGTTTAAAACAAACAAAAAACGCTTTTAACAAACCGGCAAAAAACGCCAAAACGCGGGGTTTTGAAAGGCAGGGGGGGACAGAAAAATCAGTTTCATGAACGTTTTTTGCAATTTGTTTTACAGGGGCGTTTTTTGTCCCAAATTTCAGGGGGGGACAGGTCTTAGGCTATTTGCACTGCGGGGGCAAAAAACGACCTGAAAAAAATTACTAAAAACGTTCATTTAAAATGGAGTTTTTTTGTCCCCCTGCCTGTCAAAATTTTAAGCTGAAAAAAAAATCAAATTTTTTGGGGGTTTTTCGTTTTTTTTGGAAATGGGCTTTGCTTTTGCCTTTTTTAAAGATGCACAAATTAAGGGATTGGATGTAAAAAACCCCTACAGGTGGGGTTAACATGTTAAATAGTCACTTCCTTTAGAACACTGTAGCCCCTTGTTTAGCAAAATTGTCCCTTTTTGTGCTTTCTAAATTTATTAAATTTTGCACCAGATTTTTTGGCCCCAAAAATCCACAAAAAACCCCCTTATCTTTCCTACCGCAAGATAACTGGTTTTTAGCATCAAAATCTGTAAAGAAAAGGATTTTTAAACGCCCCCAAAACCCAAAAAACCGCCCTTTTGGGGCCCCCAAAATTAATTAAAAAAAACCTTTTTTTTTTGTGTCCCGAAGGGCGAGGAAATTTATTAGTGGCCAAAATCTGTAAAAAAAAAATTTTTTTGTCCAAAAACGGGTAAAAAAAAACCCGGGTTTTTTGCGTCCCAAATCCGGGAAAAAAAAAAACGTATTTTTTTGGGGTTTAGAGGCGAGGAAAAAAATTTATTGCGGCAAAATCTGTAAAAAAAAAAATTTTGTGCCAAAAACGTAAAAAAAAAAAAAAAGGGGTTCTTGCGCCAAAAACCCCCTTTTAAAAAAAAAATTTCTGGGCGTCAGAAACGAAAAAAATAACTTTATTAGCGCCCAAAATATGTTAAGAAAAGGGGTTTTAAAAAACCAAAAAACCGTTTAAAAAAAAAGGATTTGGTGCCAAAATCCGGGAAAAAAAAACGGATTTTTTGGGGCCCCAAATTTGTAAAAAACATATTTTAGTGTCAGTAGCCCAGATAAAATTTAAAATTTTTGCCAAAATATTTTAGAAAAAAGGGTTTTAGCCTCAAAAAACTGTAAAAAAAAAAAAAACGTTTTTGATGCCAAAATCTGTTTAAAAAGTTTTTTAGCGAAAAAAAAAAAATGAATTGCGCAAAAATTTTTGCGAGCAAAAACATGATAATTTTATTACAAAAGGTATGAACAAGGGGTACATTTAGAAAAACCCTTTTATGCCCTTGTAAAACAGTCAAAACACTGGTTTTAACCCTTTTTACCACCCAAATTTTAGGTGGGGGCTTGGGTCTCCTGGGAGGGTTTTTCATTGAAAAAACACGGCAAAAAATGACCAGAGGGAAAAAGCGCCAAAAAAATTTTTGGCACTTTCCCTAGACTCCTGTTGTAAAATTTTGCTCGGCCTGGGGTTTTTTTGAGGCATGTTTTTCAAAAAAGGGGCAGTAAAAAAAACGAGCAGGAAAAAAAAAAGCTCAGTGGAAGGCGCAGGAGGGGGTTTTTCATTAGAGTCTATTGGGGGGGTTGATTACAGTTTGTTTTTTTTTGTGCATGTAGACATAACCTTAAAAGCTCTTGAAAAAAAAAAATTAATACAGAAAAGGAAAAAAAATTGGGGCCCAAATACTAAATTTACTCACAAAATTTTTTAAACCCCTTATATTTGGGGATTTTGGAAAAACAGTTTTTTTTTCTCAGCTCCTAATTTTTAAAAGGGGCACTCCGTTATTTTTTTTTAGTTTTATCCGAAAATTTCTTTACATTCACCCGAAGTGCTAGCAATTTTTTCTCACCCTGCCGCTTTAATACAGGATTTCTCACTGCTGCCACTGGGTCATGTGATCTGCTAAAACCGTTGCTGTTGCTAAAACACACAGCCTGGTTTTATGACTCAGATATAAATTTATGTATTCCTATGGGAGGTTCAAAATCCATCTCATAGGAAAGGATAGAGAGACAGACTACCTGTCCGCATCAAAAGCGCTGTGTATTTCAGCCAGAGTCCAGGTCATGTGATCTAATAGATACTGTTGCATCAGCCAGAAATTCTGTATTCAGCTGCAGGTAAGCAAAAGTACTGACACTACAGCGTAGCTAAAAGCAATTTCTAATGAACTAAAGGGGAAAAAAATGGAGTGGTCCTTTAAGCATTGGTGGTTTCATGGGTGAAGCATCCCTTACGTAAATTATTATTAAAGCGAATGTGTCATCAAAATAAGTTATTGTTTAACTCACGGTTTTATGTTAAACACATTTTTTAAGAATTTTTGGTTATATTTCTTTTTAATTTTCCATATCACTTTCAATATTTTTTTTTAATAATTCTTAAGTCCTGCAGTGTTCACTTTAGCCACTAGGCCTAATAATCGTCTGACACTTTCTGTTCTGTAGAGAGAGATACTCAGTTGTCTGCTCATCATCAGCACAAAGAGGGTCAAACTGAAAGGAGACACTAGTGTGAATAGATAACACAGGATCCACCAATCACAAGAGGAGATAGTCACAGTTCACCCTTTCACCTCCCTGCACAGTACTTCTTCCCATGGCCCCACGAATGGGACTGAGTCAGTCTTAAGTCTCCTATGTGCATGAAGCTACTGTAAAGCATCTCTCTGACTGCTGTTAAAGCAGCGCAAACCAGGCCTAGTGGCCAAAGTGAAAACTGCAGGACTTAAGAATTATTAAAAAATATTGAATGCGATATGAAAAATTAAAAAAAAAAAATCCTAAAAAATGTGTTTAACATAAAAATGGGACTTAAACAATTAGTCATTTTTTGATGACACATTCCCTTTAGGTTAGCACACACTTGAGATACAGTCATCCAAACACTTGTTCAGCAGACAGCTATTCCTCCACTATAAACACACATGCTCCTTCAGCCAAGCAGGCGTCACTTATTTAATTGGGACAGGATAAGCCATTCTGGTAGCTGCTTTTCTCCTACAGGAACAAAGGACTAAGCATTATAAAATCCACCATGTCTGATCCTCCTTTAGTGGGCATGTGTGGGGGCAAACTGATAAACTCCTAATTTCTATCTACAAAAATGTATTTCCTAGATTGTAAAAATGATACTCCGCATTCTTATAATGTTACTTACTTTTGAATGCAGGGTATATGGGAATGACGTTTGTAATGAGGAAAGCGTCATATTTGGCATCAGCAGAAGAACTTAATTCTGAAAAGAGGAAAAAAATGTACTCATTAAAAATCTATAAACAAAATAGAACAAGCAACAAAGGAAATGCAGCACGCAGCAGTGCAACATGGGGGCTCAGTGGTTAATACAGGTGCACGGCAGCATTCAAATCCCATCAAACACAACATCTGCAAGGAGTTTTTATCTTCTCCCTATGCTGCTTATGTGGGTTTCCTAGAGTTTCCACGACACTTGAAAAACATACTGATAGTTTAATCTGGAATTTAGACTGCGAGCACTGATGGGATTAGGGGCCAATGTGAGTGAGGACAATCTCTGTACAGCGCTGTGGAACATTGTAGCACTATATAAATTAATCTGATAAATAATACACAACATAGGATATTAATACGGAATACAAGATGCTAAATATTCAGTTGGTAAATTCAAAGGACTTTCCAATCAATTATACAGAGCTGTTGGTGGGGGAACACAGCCAAAGTAGATGTCATCATATCAACAAAAAGGTGAATTCATTGAAATGTAGCAAGTGATGTGAACCATAGTTTGTGCTAATTAAATGGTTTCTCCGAATACAGCAGTGCGAAGATGATGGGTAGGCGAAGGTAGGCAACTGCCTAGGGTTCTACTTCATCCCAGGCAGGAAAGGGATGCAATCAGGTACACTACCGTTCAAAAGTTTGGGGTCACTTAGAAATTTCCTTATTTTTGAAAGAAAAGCAAATGAATGAAGCAAACATTAAATGAATGAGAAATACACTCTATACATTGTTAATGTGGTAAATGAATATTCTAGCTGCAAACGTCTGGTTGTTAATGCAATATCTTCATAGGTGTATAGAGACCCATTTCCAACAACCATCACTCTAGTGTTCTAATGCTATATTGTGTTTGCTAACTGTGTAAGAAAGCTATTGGATATTTTGAACACCTTTGAAAACCCTTGAGCAAGTATGTTAGCACAGCTGAAAACAGTTTTGCTGATTAGAGAAGCTATAAAACTGACCTTCCTTTTGAGCAAGTATGAGAATCTAGAAGCAAATACATTTGTTGGATTGAATCACTCGCAAAATGGCCGAAAAAGAACTATCATGTTAAACGCAGTCAATTCTTGTGCAGAGAGATAAGGCTATTCCATGCAGAAACTGCCAAGAAGCTTGAAGATGTCCTACAACGTGTGTACTTACTCCCTTCAGGGAGAGCAAAACAGGCTCTAACCAGCAGTAGAAAAGAGAAGTGGGAGGTAGGAGAATGGGCGAATTTTCCCGAAATTCGTTTCGTTCCACCATCGCCGAATTTCTCGACAAAAAATAACTTCGTTACCGCATTACTTTGGGATGAATCAATGTTAAAAAGCAGCTATTACTCTCCAGGGCTGCACAAGCTGCAGGTGTTCAGATAAACATTGTTGCCATGCTTAAATAAGTCAGAGGGAGCTTGGAATTGGTCCCTTCATACACTGTTTGTTTTAGTATGACACGCACAAGAACAGCCCGCCGCTCAAAGAATTGCATCACTATAAAATTCCCAGGCACTTAAGAGGCAAAAACAGACCACAAAAGAAACTGAAGGGGGAATGTAGCCCGATAAAGTCATGCGAGCGACAGCTGGAAAAAAACCAAGCAATGCTCAGGAGCAACATCAGTGACAGCGTGTGAAGGTGGACGGCGGCACCACAGCAGCATGAGGACAGAGAGGGCACAATGACATATCTGGAGGTGGCAAAACAGGAGATAGGCCACAGAGTGGCACAATGACACATGTGGAGCACTGCATCAGCCACCAGCATCAGCATGAGGTCAGACAGTGTCACAATGACACAGTGGTGTAGGATCACCGGGGGCAAAACAAGAAAGCAGCAGCATGAGGACAGACAGTGTCACAAGACATTCTAGAGGTGGCCAAAAAAAGAGTAGGCCATCAGATTGGCACAATGACAACAGCGGCAGTGAGAGGTCCCGGCTGCAGCAGCACCATGAGTCATTCAGTGCATCAATGAACATTCTGGAGGTGGCAAAAACAGGAGTAGGCCAGAGATTGGGAACAATGAAACAGTGTGTAGGTCACAGCAGCACCCACAGCACAGCATAAGGTCAGACAGTGGCCAAATGACAGTGTTTAGGTCAACGGCAGCAGCCACAGCAGCAGCATGTGAGGTCGACAGTGGCAACATGACATGTGTGTAGGACACGGCATGTCAGCAGCATGAGGTAAGACCAGAGACACAATGACACAGTGTGGAGGTGGGTGGCCAATACCAGTCCCTGGTTAAGATGGAGTTTGGTGGCAAAGATGGAGGAAACTGTCAGCAGATTTTGGGCATCAGGCGGGTGGCGGCATCATAATAGTGGGCTGAGGCAGGTAGTTTTGAACCCAGACTCATTTCTCACCAGTTGGGTGTAGCGTCCTGTCTGATGTAGTCAGAACCCCCCCCCCGCCTACGGCATTGGTGTGTGGAATATCCTGGCCGACCACGCCTGAATCATCTTTGACAAAGTCAGTCGTATGCCACAATTCCGTGGACAAGCGGGTTTCCCTTGGGGTAACGAAGGCCCCCCACCCAGCCGCACTGGAACTTCCCTGCTCTGATGCCACACTACGGCCGCGCAGACAGCTTCTCCACTGCAAACTCGCAAGTATATGAGGCCACACAACCAGTTTGCTGCCCAGTTAGTCCAGCAGATCTTATAACTGGGTGGCATAGTGCTGTCCAATAGGCCACCACCTGTTGGTTCAGGGTCAGTACCAGTCCTGCAGCTGCTGCTGAGACTGCCCTCCCTCTGTTGCCGTAAAGGAAGTTGCTCATCAGTGACTCCAGAGCTTAGGTTGCTGCGCTGATGGAGCTGGTACTTGCTTCCGACCCCCCCACCTTCAACCCTCCCCCGGCAGCAGTTCGTGAGCGCTGAAGAACCCCCCGGTCAGACCTGTCCAGAGGAGGGACGAAGCCTCAGGCACATAGGCAGTGGCCAACTGACTAACTGCGGATTTCCTATAGTATTTGAAGTTTGTCCCTCCCTCTCAATAGCTGGAAAAAAAGGCCCCCATTTTGGAACCGGTAGCGAGGGACCAATAGGTGAGAAGCCAGAAGTCATCCCTCTGCCGGCAGCTGACTATTCGGCTAGTCCTAGCCATGCAAATAAACATGCTGCGGGCCCACTGCACAAGTGACGCCGAGGGGCTCCCTGCCTCCATCTCCACTGTAAACCATCCACGTGCTTGCGGGTCATCTGCCTCGTCTTCCTCATCTCCATCTTCCTCCACAGCTGCCATCCTGCTCCCCTCTCTTGGGTCACCTGGTAGAAATCCACTCAATTCACCATACCAATGCTTCTGCTCCAATGTCCTCCTCCTCCCTCCTCCTCCACTCCATTACAGTCCCCACCGGACTCATGTGGCCGCGAAGATGTAGTCGCCACGGTCTCCAGTCCGCTGCCCAGACAGATTTTTCAGCATCTGTCCCCAGGACAAGAAGCAGGGAATGACGTTCTTCATGCCCGTAGTCTTGCGACTGACAAATAATGTGCCCTCCTCAAATGGCCTCAACTAACGGGCAAAAAAAAGGGGGGGGGGGGAGTCATGCATGATGCTGCCACTGGCTGAATTCAATGTTACTCAGGGGAGTACTGCCTGTCCGCTTGGATCAATCAAAAAATCGTTAATGGCCTTTCTCCTGTTCATACAGTCGACCAACATGTGCAGGTGCAGGCTGGAATTCCAACAGGGTGGAACATCGCATACCTATCATAGTGTGTTGGGGGAGTCCGTTCTGCGCGCAACTCGAGGAGGATGTTTCCTGGCTTTGTAGGAATGGATAAGTGCATTCACAGATTTCCTGGCCATTTCCAGAATCTCTGAAGATCGGTGGAAGACTTCAGAACCTTTTATCACAACCAGATTAACACAGTGCTACCATGCAGGGCGCATGGATCATCCCTCCTCGGTGCAGCGTGGGCACCATGTTCCCATCCCATTGTCCATCCACCATGTTTCCATTGCAGTTGGCGCGGAGAAAGCCACACAACCATATAATGCTGCATGACGCGAGCAAGTTTTCTCCCCCTGTGACATCATTCGCATGAGGCAAGACAGTGTAGAAACTGCGTGACACAGCTGTTCCCTACAACATGTGGTATGATGTGAGGCAGTACTTGTGGAGGCCGAGATGGTGGTGGAGAAGAGGAGGCGGACAATGGCGAGGACAGCAGTTTTGACAAATGTGGAAGAGAAAGCGGCCGTCTCCCTGTCCCAAGTTGTATGGTGTGCCTGGGCCGGAAGCACATTCACCCAGATGGGCCCAAAAGGACAAGTCGTGCCCTGACTGTAGTTACAGCTCCAGACGTCCGCGCTTGCACCTTGGAAAAAACCGATAAGCTCAAGGATGGCCCACCTTCGGTTCTACATATTTATGAATTGCTGGTACTCCCGCCTTTTTGGAAAAGAAATTACGGCTTTGGAACTCTCCATCTCGGCTCTCACACAAACCATATTTCTCTGAACGGTGGCAAGTACCACCATTGTGAAAGAGAGGGACTGCAGCAACCAACAACTTGGACAGGAGTATAGGTCACTTCTCTGCACCTAAAGGAAATGGTTTTGGACGCAAACGTTGTCTCTTTCAATCGCCTCACCTGAACGACTGCTTGGCGCCATAGTAGCGAGCGCCAGTAGCAACTGGACCGGAGATGATGTCATATAGAGAAACAGCTCCCTTCTGGCAGAGGTGGTGAGCCTGACTGGCTGCAACTGGGCATGCCGTGACCACAGGGGGCGCTTGCTGCTGCTGCGCTGTAGCTGCGTCGGCAATGGACCACCACCTCTGAGGCCACATTCTCCCAGGCCCACCGATGGTGAAGCGCATGTGTTGACGCAAGGGCCCATGGTGCCAACGTTAGCTCCCTGGCCACGCTTCACTTACTGCCTCCAGATTCTACATATACCCATATCGACTCCTCCTGTGTCTTATCAAAGGAACTGCCACAACACACCGCCGAGTTAGACGATTTTTAACTCGCCAACGCTCCGCACTGAGACTACTGCCGCCACGCTCTGCCTCGCTGAGCCCCCAGTGCCGCTACATTTCCTTGGACCAGTGGAAGTCGGATTTTTTTACCCTGTGGCCCCGCTAGGCTCCCAAGCCTCACAACAGCTGCAATCCTGCTGAATCATGGCCACATGACCCACTTGTTTGCTGCGCTGCTGCCTGACGAGCAAGCTGACGCCTCTTCACCTGACGATTGAAATGAAGCCCTTCCTCACCCTGCTCCAAGTGTGTCCGGCAACATCAATCATCTATTTGTGATTCCATCGTCACTGCTGTCCTCATCACCGGTCTTGGTATGCAGATGCTAGACCCCTCACTAACAATGACCTCCCATGCCACTCTCACACATCTATACTTTGCCCCTATGCAAGAAGTCAGGGATATTGGCCACAAATTCTTCGCTGCTGCAAGTAGCTGCCTGAACTGCCCCTCCTCAAATAGTTCATCCTTCAATATAGTGGCGCTGACCCAGACACATAGTAGAACTCTGGCTTGAGGGAACGGATGGGACATAGGCGGGTTGAGGACATGTGAGGCCGCTGACCCCGCTCCCGGCCAAGCCAACTAAGGGTTGTGTCTGACGGTATCCCACCGACACTTGGCTGGGTTGTCAGATGTCCATCTGGAGGAAGTGGATGACCTATCAACCCAATCAGAACCAATTGGGTTGGCTGCACAACACATGGCCGCTAGATGACAAGCGGCAGTTGTGGCCTACACTAGTGACCCTGCTGCGACTTCCCCCTAGCTGTGGCTGCGACCTGGGCCAGGAAGTTGTGCTCTGCCACTCGCTAGTGTCCGAGCCCTTCCACACTCTGTCCTGAAATACTGTATGTTCTAAAATGACAGACAACCACTGTTTGATGAAGATACTGTAAATGATTACATACACACCCTGTATTTGACTCTCCAATAAAACCCAGTAACAAGCTGTTGGTACCCCTTGGATATAATGCGCTCTCACAAATGGCAGGAAAAATTACTTGTACGTGCCGTAAAAAACTCTGTGTATTTTACTGAATATAAAAGCTCAACAAGTGGCATATCCACAAATTATCCCAGAATTGAGCTGAAGTGATGCAGAAGGGAGCAGACTCTCGCCTTTTTTGTAAGTAGCTGCACATCTTTGCATACACCTTTAATTACCATGCTTGCTATTACATCTACCTTGCAGCCATCTGCCTCTATCTACACCTATCTTGCCCTCAGACAAGTTTATCCACATAAGCTCGTCTCTCCTTCCCTCACCTATGGTACTCATCCCACATGCATTGTTTTCCCTTCTACAACCATCCCAAACCTCCACTCACATATAACTGCACAAACGCCACTCATATTCAACACTGAACCCATCTGCTGTCTCTTTTCATTCTCCTGCCTTCTCTCGCAGCAGGGGACATCTCTCCCAACCCCGGGTCCCACCTTCCTTTACTGCTCATCCCCACCATCCTCCTCTGCCTTCCCATAGAACCTGCTAACCATGCTTGCTATTCGCTGTACGTCTTTTCTGCCCCTTTAAGTGGTGCACTCTATGGAACGCCCGACTCCCGTCTGCAACAAACTTCACTGCAGTTCATGACTTTTGTATCTCACCAACTCCTCAAACCTGCTGGCCCTCACAGAAACATGGGCTCCAGCAAACTGACACCGCTTCCCTTGCCCGCTCTCACCTATGTGGGGCTACACTTCACAAACCACACCCCCAGACCTGAGAAACAGGCCGGGGGAGGAAGTTGGCATACTCTTTTCTCCACACTGCACTTACCAGTCATTCCCCTGCACCCCTCACCCTCACTTTCCCCCCCATTGAGGTCCACACCCAACTCTTTCGGCCATTTTCCATCAGAGTCGCAGGTTGTCTACAGACCCCCCCGGCTCTCCCCGCCAGTTTCTGGAACATTATGCCCCATGTCTCACACACTTCCTCTCTACTTAAATGCCCACTCTCATCAAGGGTGATTACAACATCCCCATTGAAGACCCCATGTCACCTTCTGCTCACAGTTTCTTCATTTAACCTCCTCTCTTGGCCTCTCGCAGTTTTTACTGAACTCCCCAACCCACAAGGTGGGAACTCTCAGGATCTGTTCTTCTGTTTATCTTTCCTTTCCTCAATTTTCTAACTTCACTAATTTCTTCCTTATACTCTCCTCTGACCACAATCTTATCTCCTTCATTATCACTAAATCTCAGCCCTTCTCTGGCCAACCCTGCCCGTCATCCATTCAGAATTATCCGCTCCCTTATTACTCAGGAACTCACAGACACCATAACAGTCCCTCACTGCCCCCAATCTCCTCCCTCTCCTGTCCCCTGACCAGGCTGTCCAAACGTTACAATGAAACTTTCACAACCACCCTGGACATGTTGGCAACCCACTCACAGACACCGCAACACCAGAGGGAGACGCCCGCAGCCTTGCACACACCCTCAGACTCGTTTTCTTAGCCTGTTCCAGGTGTGCTGAGCGCTGTGGAGAAAGTCAAAGCTACCTACAGACTTTCTCCACTACAAAATAATTCTCAGGACTAAACACTCTGCCCTAAATTGCGCCAAAAAAGAATATTAACCTCCCTCATCTCCACACTACATACAACAACCCAAAAACCCTCTTTGACACCTTCCACTCCCTCCTAAGGCCAAAAGCTTCAGGCTCCGTCACTGACCACTGTGCTTAAGACCAGCACTCACATCAAAGACAAAATTGACAATATCCGGCAAAACATCACATCAACACCCCCAAATAAATACCCGATCCGTCCCTTCCGCACGTCCCTTCTAATCTACTCCTCAGCCCTTGATCCCGACGACAGAGGAAGAAGTGTCCAGCTCTCCAGTCCTGCGCGCCCCACACATGCTCTACTGACCCCATTTCCATCCCCTCCCTCTCCGGTCTCTTTCTCCAGCATTCCTCTCTCACCTTACTGCTATCTGTAACCTCTCTCTCTCCACTGGGACTTTCCATCTTCCTTCAAACCCAGCCCATCATACCCCTTTACGAAAAAAGCCCTCTCTGGACCCTTCCTGTGCTGATATCTTACCGAACCAGTCTCTAACCTGCCCATTCATCTCTAAACTCCTGGAACGCTTGGTCAATTCTCGCCTAATCCCTATCTCTCTGCTACTCTCTTCTTGACTCCACTGCAATCAGTTTCCGCACCCTACACTCCACGAAACTGCCTTAGCCTAAATCTCAAATGACCTTCTAAACAGCAAAATCTCAGTAACTACTCCTTGCTAAGCTTACTCTAGGATCTCACTGCAAGCATTTAACACTGTTGATCACCAACTCTCCTCAGCATGCTCAGCACCATTGGCCCTCCAGGACAACGCTCACACAGCTTTTCTCATCCTACCTCTCAGACTCGCTACTTCAGTTCTCCATTTTCCGGTTTCGAGACTCCTCTCCTCTTCCTCTGCTGTTGGAGTTCCCAGGGATCAGTTTCTAGGTCCTCTCCTCTTTTACATGTGAACACAGCCCCCGATTGAAAAACCATCAGTAGATTTGCTTCCAGTACAACTCTATGCGATGACACCCCATTATACACCTCCTCCCGGGACATCACTCCAGCCTTGCTACAAACACCAGTGGACTGTCTGGCCGCTGTCTCTGACATCATGTCCTCTCTCCACTGAACTAAACCTCACTAAGACTGAACTTCTTGTCGGGGGGGCGTGGCCTAGCCGCGGAGGAGAAAGGACGTGCGCTGCAAGAGCTCCTGCTTCTACCAGACCATCAAACCATAAATCCCTGCATATCCTGTCTCAAATTGTTCTGTGGAAGGTGGCGGGAGCAGCTACATACTGGGAAGCATGGTCCCTGGGGCTTGGGAGGTTGCGAGGAACGGACCGAGGGGACTGTGAGGCCGTTGATCGGCAGGCCCCCCCCTGCAGCGTGTGTACCCCGCCATTTGGAGAGTTGGGCGCCGGGAGTTCCGCCAAGCGGCTTGCGAAGTTATAGCGTGGGAGAACAGGAGGCCCGCTGGGGTCCCGTGGGCGCAGCCGGAGGCCAGCTAAACGATTCCGGAACGGGAAGCCCCATCCTCTTGCACGCCCCATACTCCGGTAGGCAGGCTTCGCAGTGTTGGGACGGCGATCATAACGCAGCGAGGAGATGTGCTGCAGAAACTGGCGATCCAGACAACTGGGACCTGAACCAGAGCAGTAGACCGAGTGGGTTTCCCTGTGCCCAACAAACACCCTTGTGGCCCTGGAGCGCACAGCGGATGCTGGATCAGTCTGCGGCGGTAACAGGAATCACGAGTACATTGGATCGGCCCTATCTCTGACGGCGGATCTGCCGCGACTTTGCTGCGCCCCGGCGCTTCAGAGGGCCCGTGCTTTGCAGCGCGCGGACCGCCACGTGGTGAGGTCGCATAAGGGAGCGGAGGGTAAGAAAAGAGGACCAAGGCGGATGTGGTTTGGTGCAACAGTGGGAGCCCTGTGCAGAAACCGTGGAGTACTGTAACCCCATATATTGCCTCTAGAGTTCAGGATTTCGCAGACCCTACGACTCAGGTGCATCAGCACCTGTGTTATGACCTGAAACACCTGGCCCAGTTTGATTCCAGTGATAACACATATATTTCCACTTGGCACTTTAACAGGTTGCTATAATTACAGCCTCTCCTCTTTTACATAAGCGTGCACACTGCTCCTTCACTCCTGTAGTCCAATTTAATCACAGCTGTGCCTTTCCTCATTCTGTGGACTGGTGGCGTCCCCCTCTTGTGCCCGTTCAAGAAGTGGCAAGGGCCAACTTATATACCGCTACAACCCACACCAGCACAATTTCCTGGAATTCTGCTGCCCAGGCGGCCTCTGACTGTTAGTCTCCATGTGGGCCTATATTCCATTCTCAGCTCTGTAAATAGCCGCCCAGACTGTTGAATACTATATTGACAAAAGCATGGCCTTGTTGTGCCTTCGATACCCATCCTCTCCTTCATTGTGGGATCTTTGCGGCGCTGTGCGGTGCCACTCTGAGAGGCGACGGCCGGCTTCCATACCAATGTTGGTATCATGCAGCACCAACACATGACAGACCCTGTTGTGTTTAGCCTTTCCATATATATGGAAATTTCTACCGTACCAGTGAAATGTGACATAGCGTTTTACCTTACCTAAAACTAGGACTCCCCATCTCGCAATTTCAGCCAACTTCCCCAGCAACTGATCCGAAGTTGGTAGCTTCCTTTTGATGTTTCTTTTAATAGCCTTAACTACCTATGGCCTCCATCAAACCTTCTTCTAAGGCAACAGAAGAAATTAACAAATACCGGGCGAACGAACCGTCACCCCTGGCGTACTCTGAGCCCAGCAACTCAGATACTCAATGGAGTCTCAGCAAGGCTCTTCGGGACTTGAAACTCTGAACCCAGAGACCAAGAAGGACCACGCTGCTATTCATACATGCCAGGCAACGCATACCTCCCGAATAGTAGGAGATAAAAGTAGACATATCTTTAATGCGTCCATGATTCTCAGAAGACGCGTGAAACGAGATGACGGAGGTGGGAGAATAGGTCAGCACCTAGCAACCAGACCAACCCCATGTCCCGCCAGCCGGATGAGGCGAATGGAGTATTGCTAGGCTGCATCAACATCTAGACGATCAAGAAACCAGGCTACGGAGAAGTAACCTGCGCTTCATTGGCCTAGCGAGGGCCTTCCGAGGGTGCCTGCCCCTGACTCCTTTTTGGAAAATCGTCCTTGTTTCAACCTATGGCAGGGACAAGCTCATCTCCGTCTAATGTTTGCGGTGGAACGGCTCAACGGATCCTGTCCAAAAACCCACCACAACCCCCGCCACTGGGGCCCCCCCCCCCGTACAAGACCATCGCCCAACTCCTGAACATAGTGATAGGGACAACTATTCTCCAGATTCCCGTCGGGAACGAGGCCGCCATAACTACTGGTTGCTTACTAAGGTCCTAGTCAACCAGACTTTTCTATTGATGTTACAGAAAAAGAGGGCTTTGTTCTCACTGCAAAACAGAAACTAAGGAGCGCAACACAATACGCAAAGCTATACCCCCAGCCAGATTGAAAGTTATTGCCGACAACAAAACTTTCTTTTTCAATAGCCCACAGGACACTATTGACTGGCTGGAGAGTCACCCTTTGGAGGGTAGAAGGTCGCCAAGTCATGCAGTTCATTGATTCTCAATACTGCACTTTGTTACATTGCCTATGCCGGCTTAACGTGTGTTCTACCTGGGCCTACTCTGTAGTGCTGTAGGGAGTCAAGATGTCATACTTTCCGTTTCCTCCTCTCCTCCACTTTTTTTTTTTTTTTCTTTCCTCCTCCCTTTCTTTCTCCTCTCTTTCTACTTCCCCCCCTTTTTTCATTTATTTTCGATGGGTGTATACTGTATGCTTAATGTAAACTCCAGAGTCTCTTACAATGTTTTATATTTTGGTATTCTTTATGGTAAACTGGGGTGTACTTCGCCTTTAAGGCGGTAACTAGGGGAACTCCTGGTTGTCTAGTGTAGACGTCTATACTTGCATTTCTAGCTAATCGTTTGTTTTCTTGGTTGGAACGGTTCGAGGATCCAATGCTTCGTACCTTTGGCAACGAAGTAGGGTGGGAAGTGGGGTTGGTTGGGATGGTTTTTTTTGTTTTCTCTACATGTAGCGCTACTCTCAGTTGCTCTAACAGCTCAGAATTATGTGATGTGGATGACCTTGTTGCTTCTTGTACACGAAACACGGTTGCCCTGCAGATACCTCTTTTTGACATTGTTAATATGGCGAATAATGTAGTTTCTTTCCTCCCATGGAACGTTCGGGGGTTGAATGATCGTATTAAGAGGGCACTTGTCTTCAAGTATCTGAGGTCGTGTACATGTGATATTGTGTGCCTTCAGGAGACCCACATAATACCTGATAAACTACCTCTACTTGGCCGTCCTTGGGTGGGGTGGTCCTACCACTCTACGTTTACGAACTGTGCCAGGGGAGTCTCAATCCTTATTAGTCGCATGGTCCGATTTAGTCTCTCTAGGGCTGTAACTGATGATTTGGGCAGATACATAGTGCTGGTATGCTCCTTATTTCATGTGCCATTTATAATCGTCGGTGTTTATGTCCCGCCTCCATATTCCTCGGTAGTGATCAGGGAGATTTTGGAGGGACTGGCCAAAATATCCTACCAACTCATTATATGGTTGGGGGGTTTTTAAATTTTACCTGGGATAAACGCCTAGATCGTTTTTGACCCCCCACTCATCCCGGGGCCCCAGGGGGCCCCCCTTCCCCTCTTTCCCTGCGGGTCTATTTTGGGAAGACTTTGGGGTCACTGATGCTTGGGCCCGGGAAAACCCAAACAACTCCCCAAATATTCCTTTTTAAAACCCCCGAAATTTTAAAAATCGTTATCGCCCTCGCCCTCATTTTTGGTACTTGTGTCCCTGTCCCACTGTTGATTAGTATGATTTGGCTAAAATCTGTTTCGGACCCCCCGGCCCCGGGTTTGTTTAAACCCTTAAATTGGATAACTTTGCCCCCAGAACGGGGTTGGGGGTTTTTAAAAACCCCTTTCTGGCAAAAACCCAACCCCCTGCCCCCGAAACTTCCTCGATAAATGCGATTATTCTTCCCTGGCCCAACGGGGGGTCGGGCTTCAATGCTCCGGGCGGGGGAAATGCCTTTTAAAGGCTTTACGCGAGGGGTTTTAAAGACCTCTGCTATTAGGATCTAAAGGGGGTTTTTGGAACCCCGGGGACCCTTTCAGTTTGTGGGGATTTTAATGGGCAAAAATTTGCGTTTTTTCCAGGGATCCTTTCATAAAGAACGGGTCCCCAAATTTGGTTTTGTGCCCGGACTAGACTGTAAAATCCGGGTTTAAACCCCTAAAAGGGCCCCCAAAAAAAAACCCATTCTTCAGTGGGGAAAAACCCTTTTTTTTGAAAATTGGGGGGAAATTTGGCAAACTTTTGGCGTGCAGGGCCCGCAGGTCCCTCGGAGCCTCCGGTGTTTCCCTGAGTTATTTCCCCAATGGGCCCTTTTCCATCGTGACCCACTGGCCATATTAGAAGCTTTTTCGCTTTATTTTATCAAAATTTATACTCCTCACAGGTTTTTGTGTCAGCTGCCGAGCCCGGAGCCCTCCCTTTTCTCTCTTGCACTCCTACCTTATCATTGGGGGATAAACTTTTTTTTAGTTTGTCCCCTCACAGAGCAAAAAATTAATTGATTCCATCCACTCTTTTCAAACCATCAAAATCCGGGTTTGTGAGGGAAATAAGTTTCCCATAGGGAATTTTGGGGGACTTTTTCCCCCTCACTTTTTGAAGAAATTTCGGGGACATCCCTGCGAGATAGGGCCCCCTTTCCACCCTCTATGTATGAAGCAATCATCGTAGCCCTTTCCAAAAACCGGGAAAGGGACCCGGGGTTTTTTGGGGCGAACGAAAGGGCCCCCCTATCTCCCTGCTAAAAAACTGACTTTAAGTTTGGGCCCAAAAAGCTTGTTTGAAGGTTAAATAAGTTACCCTGTTGTTTGTACATGTCCCAGACTGGGTTCTGCCCAGGAAGTAAAACAGCTTTAAAATTTTAAAAGACGCCCTTTTTTCCCAAATTTCTCCCAAGGGCCATTTTTTTGGATGAGGTGGGCTCGAATTGTAGTTCACTAAAACGCAACTAAACCCTTTTGACCCCAATCAAAATGGTCCTTTTCTCTTCCTCACCTTAAAAGCGATTCAGCTTTGGCCCCTCCTTTTTTTAAATTGGGGGTGCGTTTGGGCTTTACAGAACCCTTTTATCTGGGGTTGGGGTCAATGGGGGGGTTTTTCTAAACCCCTTCCGTTGACCGGGGGATTTGGCGGGGGAAGCCCTATCTCACCCTTATTTTTTCCCTTAGTTTGTGGACCCCCTGGGTGAGGTTGGGGGCCGATAGGCGAATAAGAGGTTTATCTGCTACCCCCGGGTTTGTAAAAAGGTTTTCCCCCTTATGTGACGAAATTTTTGTGTTCTTATCTGATCCACAGGGCTCCCTGTGTGCCCCCCTGGAGATCATTGGGGAATTCGGGTCCTTTTGGTTTACTAAATCAATTGGACTAAATTTAAAATTCAACCCCCTTGGGAACCCCCCGTCCCCCGTGGGGGAGGCTGTTGACTCCCCCGTTAATTTGGGCACCCCCCATTACTTACCATGGGGAAAACAGGTTTTCTAGAATTTGGTTTTTAAGACTTTTTTTAGTTTTTAAAAATTTTTCCCCCTCTGTACCTTTTTGCAAAATAAAATTTAAAAATTGGAAAAAAAAACTCCATCTTTCCACGGGCGGCTCGTATTAGCTTAGTTAAAAATACCCCCCTACCTAAAATTAAAATTTTTTTCTAAAACAGGCCCCCAGTATATTCCCGGGTGAGTTGAAATTTAGCGCCTTAGGGAATCATACTTTCCCTTTTTATGGCTGGGCCCAGGGAAACGGGTAGCGGCAAATCATTTAAAAGCTCCCTTTGGGGAGGGGGGGGGCCGCTCTTTCCGGGTATTTTGGCTATATTTCTGGCGAGCAGCTCTCCCCACCCCGGTTTAATTGGGGAGCTGAGGAGCAGCTCAAGGGGTTTAAAAACCCCGATATTCCCCCCCTTTAGTCGAAGATATCAATTTTGCCCTCTCCCCTTTTTTGGATGCACAAACAGAGGTGCCGCCGTGATTTTCCTATATTAAGACAGGCCCTATTGGTTTTGGCAAGGGGAAAAGTTGCGGTTTCAAAGGGGGAGGGTATCGATCCTGTTCTCTCCCTGTGGCATTGCAAACTATTTCCCGGCCTACTCCCCATATCCTCGGGGGTGGGGTTTGGGGGGCGCGGGGGGTTTGGTATACTCTCACTTTGCTCTGGGGCGGGGTCCCGCCCCTTCCCCCGGGTTGCAGGCTGAGTTTGGGCTCCCCTCCTCCAATGTTTTTCCCTATCTGAGAGTGAAACACGCAGTTTTCGTCCCCCTGGGTCATGCTTTTTGTGGGGGTTCAAAACCGTTCCCATTCCCTCGACTGTTGTATCCCCCCCCGGGTAGTCCCTGTTCCCCTCTTTTCTATGGACTTTCTCCCCACGCAGAGGGAGGGTTTTTGGGGGAAAAATTTTGGGGGAGGGGGGAGGGGAAACCTTTGGGGGCCCCCTGAAGGGGAAAGAACGCTGGGGGGAATGTTTTAGCCCCGCCCCCAAATTGGCTTTTCTAAAATTAAGATGCTGGGCCCCCCTTTTTTAACTTTCAAACCCTTCTTATTAAAACTACTTCTTTGACTTTGGGAAATTTAAAAAGGGGTGCAAATTAATTGGGCCCCAAGTGTTTATGCGACCTTTGGGAAACCCTTTCTTTCACCCCGAAAAGGGTCATGCCCAAAGGTGTTGGGTTTTAATGGGGACCCAAATTTGGGCCGGGTTTCCCGGGAAAGACAGGAAGTGGATGGGGCCCGGGCCCCCTTTCCCCCCATGGGGTTTTATTATTTGGTCCCTGAGCCCGACAAACCTGGGCTCACGTTCTCCCATAAAAAACCCTTTGCAAATTTAGGGGTATTTTTATGCGAAGAAGGCTATTGCGCGGGACAGGGGTTTGGCCCCTGGGCCCTCCTTCGGTGGCCGAATGGAGGGGGTTTGATCAATGGCATCTTCACTCAGAGGTGGCTACTCAACGGGGAATAACCCGGAAAAATCGAAAAGATAGGGGGAAGTGGGTGATCCCCGGGCAGGGTTGGGTTTCCTTTAAGGGCCTTGGAGTAGGGAATCTCCCCCGAGTCCTTAGATTATAGTCGCCTCCGAATTTCCATTATATTGCCCCTAGATACTTCACGCAGAGTTCGTTCCGCATACCTCGAGATTATATTTTCCCTATCTTACGAATTATTGTATGTGAGCAATGAGAAAGTAGTATGTTATATGCAAAATTCTTTCATTTATAGTGTCCCTGCCTGTATTGAGGAAAATATTCTTCTGTACTGATGTTCAGGTACTGCTCAAAATAATTATATGGTTTTAGACGGAAGCTCGTAATATGCAAATATGTTGGTATGTCACTGTCCTGTGATGTATTGTAAAGGGGGTGCCCCCCAAGCTTGTCATTTTACACTTTCTTACTCATTTGACCTTCAAATAAAGTTTAATTTTTTAAATAAAAAAAAAAGGGAACTGAATTATGTCTTTCCCCCATTACTAACCAACCCCCCCCCCCCCCCGCTATTTTTTGTTTTGTATTTGGGGACCACCATTTTTCCCAGGCAGAGGCCCCCTGTCTGGGGGGTTTTTTATTCTGATCGGACCCTTTCCCCTATATCCAATCCCTTCCCGCTCCTGTCACCTGATCAAAATTTTCTCCCAAAAACCTTTCCTTTCTCACTGTGGAAACAATCAAACTCTCATTTCTGCTCTTATTCTTTCCCCGCTTTACTACTGCAACTCCTTTTAAACGGTCCCCCTCTCTGCAAACTCCCCTCCCAATTGTCCCAAAACAGCCCAGGCTGGTCTTTTTTCCGCCGCTTACTGATGCCTCTACCCCGTTCTCACTGCCGGTTGCCCCTCCAGACAGGATAAAATATAAATCAGCACACCCCCTAAAGCTCTCCACCGTGTCCTCCCTACATCTCTCCCCCTCTTTTCTTCTCCCGCCCCCCCCGGTTTCCCCCTCTGCTGATATATCAGATTTCATTCCTCAATCATCCGAACCTCCCCTGCCGCCTACAAGATTTCACTGGTGGCACCAAATTTTCTGGAATATGCTACCGGGGGTCAGGGGAAATTTACAACCCCCACAGTTTTAAGAGGGCCCTGAAAATACATCTTCTCGGTCTGGCCCACCAAGATCCCTAACTGCTATCACACACATTTGTCACTCCCTACACCAGGGCACTCACAGGCACTTATCTGTATATACCGTGTTTCCCCGATAGTAAGACACCCCCGATAGTAAGACGTAGCGGTGTCTTAGGGAGGTCGCCTAATGTAAGACGTACCCGAAAGTAAGACTAAGCGCGGCCTGATGACGTCACTGCCTGTGCCGGGATGAGCGCATGGGAGGCCGGAGCAGCGAGGAGGCGGCGCGGCGCGGGAGACGGGAGCAAGCGGGGGCCAGGTAAGTGTTTTTCTGCCTACAGCTGGCCCTATACCTTTCCTACAGCTGGCCCTATACCTGCCTACAGCTGGCCCTTATACCTGCCTACCAGCTGGCCCTATACCTGCCTACAGTGCCCTATACCGCCTACAGCTGGCCCTATACCTGCCTACAGCTGGCCCTATACCTGCCTACAGCCGGCCCTATACCTGCCTACAGCAGGCCCGATACCTGCCCTATATAAGACATACCCCGAAAGCAAGACATAGTGGGACGTTTGGGGGTAAAAAGAATGTAAGACGCTGTCTTACTATCGGGGAAACACGGTTGATGTACAGTCTGGGTGGCAGGTTCATCCATTTTTCATGTAAACCACCCCCTATTTATGAAACATGGCCGGACCATTGTAAACTTGGCACTTCTTACCGTATGTTTCACCCATACACCCTAATAGATTGTAAGCTCTCACGAGCAGGGCCCTCACACCTTGTGTCTCATTTGTAAGTACTTTTAATGTGTAATGTCTCTACGATTACCCTCGAATTTGTAAAGTGCTGCGGAATATGTTGGCGCTATATAAATAAAGATTATTATTATTATTAATTAACCTTCGGATATGAATTGAATTTCTTCTGTGGCGGTGAAAAATAAAGTTTCTTTTACTGAGAACAACTGCAGAACAACGCTTAATTAACCCCTGGATGTAAATTGCGCCAAACAATTGAGCAACCACAAACTAAGAGCTTTGTAGCGTGTTACAATGGCGTGTTTTCTACGCTACACAACAAGAGGAAAAAATTGTAATTAACCTTCGCTTGTGAATTAGGCTACATGAAAATTTTATTTTTTGGCGGAGAAAAAGAAGGTTTATTTTTGTCACCACAGCAGAAAAACAATGCTTAATTAACCCCTGGATGTAAAATGCGCAAAAGAATTGAGCAGCCAAAAATGAAGTGGTATTTGTATTGTAAAAACGCTGTTTTTGCCCCATGTAACGCCATGTGCTCGCAGCCATTTTATCAATCAAAAGCACACTTCGTTCATCCGAAGTACCCCAAACTTCGACTTCGTTCAGAGCCGAAGTTTTCCTGAAATTCTGAACGAATTCCACTTCATTAGAATCAATTCGCCCATCTCTAGTGGGAGGCCCCGCTGCACAACTGAGCAACAAGACAAGTGCATTAGAGTCTCTAGTTTGAGAAATCAACACCTCAAAGGTCCTCAACTGGCAGCTTCATTTAATAGGGACCCGCAAAACGCCAGTGCCAACGTCCACAGTGAAGAGGTGACTCCGGGATGCTGGCATACAGGGCAGAGTGGCAAAGAAAAAGCCATATCTGAGACTGGCTGATCAAAGGAAAAGATTAATATGGGCTAAAGAACAGAGACATTGGACAGAGGAAGATTGGAAAAAAGTGTTATGGACAAAACGAAGTTTGAGGTGTTTGGATCACAAAAGAAGGAACATTTGTGAGATGCAGAACAAAATGAAAAGATGCTGGAAGAGGGCCTAATGCCATCTGTCAAGCATGGCGGAGGGAATGTGATTGTCTGGGGTTGGTGCTGGTGGAGGGAATGTGATGGTCTGGGGTTGCTTTGGTGCTGGTAAAGTGGGAGATTTGTACAAGGTAAAAGGGATTTGAATAAGGGAAGGCTATTTACTCCATTTTGCAGCACCATGCCTACCCTGTGGGGGGCGCTTGATTGGAGCCAATTTCATTCTGCAACAGGACAATGACCCAAAGCCATCTCCAAATGATGCCAGAACTATTTAGGGAAGAAGCAGGCAGCTGGTATTCTATCTGTAATGGAGTGGCCAGCGCAGTCAGCACATCTCAACCCCATTGAGCTGTTGTGGGAGCAGCTTGACCATATGGTACGCAATCAGTGCCCATCAAGCCAATCCAACTTGTGGAAGGGGCTTCTGGAAGAGTGGGGTGAAATTTCTCCAGATTACCTCAGCAAATTAACAGCTAGAATGCCAAAGGTCTGCAATGCTGGAAGTGCTGCAAAGGGAGCATTCTGTGACGAAAGCAAAGTTTGAAGTAGAAAATCATTATTTCTAACCTTGTCAATGTCTGGATGATATTCATATTCATTTTGCAACTCATTTGATAAATAAAAGTATCAGGGAAAACACAAAATTGTCTGGGTGACCCCTAACTTTTGAACGGTATTGTATGGTGTGGGCTGAATTTTACATTGGGAGGAGAGTGGTGGGGCGCTACATGTCTTATTTGCCTAGGGCACCAGAATGCCTTGTCCCAGCCCTGGAATACAGCCACCCATTTATAAAGACCTTGTTAGGAAACAGTCTCATAGGGGCATGACTGAGCACTTCACAATGCTTGTACTAAACTGATTATTAATGCTATTGTTTGAAGCAAAGCACAGTTGTAAGAAAGAGAAGCGTCTTATATGTGGTTAGACCTGGTTTGGAGGTTCCATTCAAGGCCTATAGCACAGATTCAATTAAAAATGGTGCAAAAATTAGCTCAGCATGCAGCTCTACTTATTCTGATAAGATAACAGCTCCCATGACAGACACTTGAGGGATACAATTACATCTAATGGACTCCATCAGGCACAGTCATTTCATGGACCTGTTGTCACTTCTACGACAGACACTCCAAACGAAACCCTCTGATGCAGATGTGACTTAGATGGTAGTTGCACCATTTTCGTATATCTGGTGCAGTTTCTACCAAATGAAATAACTTGTTTTCCCTATGTAACGTAGCATTGATAAATGTAACCCACGCGTCAAATGTTCCATTAAAGGGAAAATCTGCATTTAGCGTGGTTTCACGCACAGGTTTTTTTTCCTTTATTACGATTATCATTATTTTTTTAGCTAAAGGACGCTGACGATTTTACATAGCAATCTATGGAGAAGTGTTCACAGGCACTTTGGACACTTATTTAGGAGCATATTGGGCACAAAATACATCCCACAATAAGTTTGAAAAAACACATACCCTTAACGAGGACAGATGCTTAACGAGGGGCTTTAAAAAACCCACGTAATGTTATTTGCAAAAAACGGCTGTTTTCGGGGTTTGTACCCTATGGGGGAGTTGAAACCCCTTGGAAAGTTGCTAGGGGGGCCCCCTGCAGCCTGAGGGGGCCCAAAAAACCCCTTCCCTCCCACATAGGAAGACACCAGTTTTTTAAATTTAACACATTTTATTGGGGGGGCCCATTTCCTTTTCGTGGGGGGCCCCAAAATGAGTTTAAATTTAAAACCCCTATTGGCCGATTCCCAGTTGAGAAAAAACCAAAAAAGGTTTTCCTGATAACCCACTTTTTTTCCCCCTCCCCCTTTCCCCAAAAAATTTAAATTTTTTTTTCCCTTCCCAAAATTTTGTTGGGGCAACAACAGCTTTTAAATTAAAAACCAAGCTTTTATTTTTAGCCATTCCCCAAACAGCTTTCAGAGCAGGTAAAGCGAGGGGGGGCCTTAAAATCTTTTTCCCCCCCAAAAAAGCAAAAAAACTGGGGGCCCCCTGATGGCATTTGGTATGACTACATCAATCTCCACAAGAGTTTAAAAAGGGGGCCCAAACCTATTTTCCCTGGATCTGGCACTTTTTTGCAAAGCAATGGTCACACTTTATTCTGTATGTTGTAGGAACCAACCTCACTACAAAGGGCCCTTTGGGGCCGGCACTTTTTAAAGGGACACCCCCCCAACCCCCCCAATATATTTTTTATGTTTTATATAATAAAATATATATATAATATTTTTTTTTTAATTTATTTTTTTAAAATTTTTTTTGTAGTTTTTTTTGTTTTTTTCCCATTGTGAGAAACCATGTGTAGTTATAGTGGAAACTATAGGAGATCAGTTTCCATTTAGTTTCAAAACACCCATTTAGAATACCTTTTTAAATTATATAAATATGTTACCTTCTGGGGGAATTTTTATTTTCTTCCTTTATCAGTCTATGGCCTTTTGCACAAAACACTGGATAACACGTGAAGGCTACGCCCTGAGCTGTTCAGTCTCACCATGGTTACAGATGACAGCAGCAGAAAATAAAACTCCCCAAAAAACAAAAGGGTTTAAAGAAAAGCAAAATACCCACCAAAAAAGCAAGATTCCTAGATAAAACTCACGAGGTGGGAAGAGGAATCCATAGGACATCTGTTTATCTGCCTTGTAAGCTGAACAGCTTTGACTGTTGCCTGGAGAGATGCGTGGGTCGAGCCTTACACAGTTTGATAAATAATCCGGGGGGCCCGATACTTTTAGGGCCCGTGTTGGGAGGGAAAAAGCACCCAAGGTGATCAAGGCCCCTTTAAAACCCGTTTGGGGGGGGTGCATACAGGGGGCATCACATGAAGTTCCTGGGGGCCCAAATGTAATAGGGGGCCCCTCCATCTTAAAAATTCTAGTAAACCTTATGGGGGGCAAATTTGGGGCCCTTTTATTGGGTTTCAGCTACCACTGACCAGGTGTGACTGCAACCACTACACCCTATCGGTTTTGTGGGCTTACTATAAGCCTCTGTACTATATACAAGACCATGAGATATAAAACAGATTCACACTAACGGCCACATGTATGAAACTGTTTAGGTCTAAAACTCACTCTTTTGCCCATAGAAACCTAGGGGAAAAAAAGTGAGTTTTAGACCTAAACATTTTTATCATTGCCCCAAGCGTAAACCAACTGCATGGATAGTCAGTGGCTACCATTACTCCACGCCATGATCAGCATCTCCGCTGCATTGCTTATGTCTAATGTAATATCGTATCCTTTATCTCCAAAATGTTGCCGGATTCTTCCTCTAGGATTTACACTGGTGCTCTGCCTTTTTAGGGTATGTCCACACTAGGAGTAAAATTTACTTGTCAGATTCTACAGTTGAAAACTATGTCGGACAACGTGGTTTTCAATGAGTGTTTCATGTGTATTTTAGGTTGTTGGGGTTTTTTGGGTGGATTTACAATCACAAAACCAGTCCCATTGATTTCTGTCTATGGGGTTCTGGACACGGATCCAACAAAGATGCTTTGGATGCATCTTTTGACATGGAATATGGCGGAAGATTGAACATGCTCCAATTTTTTTTACTCTTAAAAACCAACCTCTGAAAAAATGCGTTGTAGTGCACACAACATTTTTTTTCGGAGGTTGGCTTTCGAAACTAAAAAAAAAAATTTGGAAACTTTTAAAAAGGGCAAAATGATTTTTCATTTGGTTTTAAGGTAATTAAGTAAATGCAGAAATAAACCTAAATGTTTTATTTGTGGACAGACCTTGCCCTTTTCCAGGTTCGCAAAAAAATCTACCCAATTTTTAAGAAAAGGGCATTAATTATTTTCCTTTAAAAAGAGAATGAATGCAAATCCAGGCAACTGAACAATCAATAAATAATAAACCCACCCACATTTTATACCATGATTGGCAAGTACTTTTTCTTTTAAGAATAGAGTAAAGACCCCAAAACCCCAAAAAACACACCTATGACATATCAAAAAAATATGCCATCAATGTGCAATAAATGTGGGCCTCACCTCTGGGACCTGCAACCACCTTGAAAACGGGCCCTGAAAGTCTCCATTCAACACAGAGGTTAGAGTTTTGAGTACAGCCGAGCGGCCTTGGAACTCCCACTAAAATCAATAGGACAGTTCCGACCACCTCTCTATTCAAAGCAGAGACTCTCTGGGGGCAATGCCCGAGATAGCCATGGGTCTCATAGGTGGGTTTTGCACCTATCGCACATTAATGGGATTTTTTTTTAATATGCTATCAATGTATTTGGTGGGTACAACTTTGAGGAAAAATAGTAACATCTTAATTGACTCCATATAATAGCAGAGGGCTCTTTAATTCTCTCTTTCAATTGTACCATCTCTATATAGGATCCCACATAAGGATCACTTGGGCAAATCTAGTCTTAGGAAGAGTTAGGTAGTATCACGGCCTATGTACAATGAATTACGAGCATTACCATGTGCCACCATATAAAGCAGTGTTTCTCAACTCCAGTCCTCAAGACCCACCAACAGGGCATGTTTTAAGAATCTCCCACAGAATGACCGGACCCGAATTGGATCACCTGTGCAATACTGAGGAAATCCAGAAAACTTGACCGGTTGGTGGGTATTGAGGACTAGAGTTGAGAAACACTGATATAGAGCCTCATGTGGTGCCATATAATAAGGTTATGCTCCTTTAAAGGCAAGGTTTCTAGGGAAAATTATTTCCATAATACAACAGCTGATGGCACGTGTTCCAATGGAAGATATCCATATGAAACTGGAGGAATACAGAGGTACTATAGGATTTCACAGAAGTCTTTTGAGTAGCCAGTCCTATGAACTCAGGGGATGTAGAAAGCTGTAATAAATCCATTATGTGTATGCTGCCATGAAAGTTTGAACCAATAAGCTGACATTTAAAGGGGTTTTGCCACAATCTCATTTCATAGCTCCTGTATCCAGCTCTTCAGCTGTGTGTGCTCAGAAGGGGGCGTGTGTGATTTGTTTGAATTGCATATCATGTGACCCAGCAAGATGACATCACCAGGCCTTTCCTCTCTGTAGTCATAGAAAGGTCTGTTTATGTATAGCACTGTGAGTAGCTACAATGTGGGTCAAAGGTAAAATTTTGCCTCACAGCACAAGGGTCCTTGGTTCAAATCCCTGCATGAACCAAACCTGTGGATTTTTTTTTCTCTTTATCAATGCACAGACCTCATTGAGGTTTATTTTTTTGTATTTATTTGCACTGTTTGACTAATTACTAAGGAGGACAGAGGACGGGAGTAGAGTGACAGCACCTGGGGTTTGAACACTTAGTAGTTGCCTGAGAGGAGAGGTGATGTCTGAGCATGTGCAACCACGACTGAGGAGCTCTCAGCCCTGGTCTTATCCCCTGGAGACGAGCTGTAAACAATGGATTACTAAAGGAGCAGCTAAAACAAAAACGGTGCAGAATTTTTAAAAATGATGAATGGTGAAAATTTTTATTATTTAATTTGCAAGCTTCCCACGTCAATTTTACTTTGTGGCAAAACCCCTTTTAGTTTCACAAACAACCAACTACATATGCATTTTTTTGCCGAAAACTAAAGTGGCCAAATGTAAGCTGTAAGTCAATAGTCAAATGATTTGTTTTTTTTTCACTTTTGTTATTTTCTTTGGCTCAGCAGCACTTTTTTCATGATGTAGGTGTAGCACATTTTCAGTTTGGAGCTTTTACTCTTTTGACAGACCTCAGTTTTTTTTTTCTGCACCGGGAAAAAAAAAATCCATGTTTTCCTGGGTGCTGTGGTTTTTTA
The DNA here is from genome assembly GCA_025379985.1 of Phyllomedusa bahiana. Taxonomy (NCBI): domain Eukaryota; kingdom Metazoa; phylum Chordata; class Amphibia; order Anura; family Hylidae; genus Phyllomedusa; species Phyllomedusa bahiana. The sequence continues at coordinate 54,384 of JAODAL010024949.1, forward strand.
ATTGTTTTTCTATATTGAAAATCAAGATTTGTGGTTGGAAAAATGCACCAGGTTTTTTTTTTTTTTTTCCAGAAAATGCTGATAAAACTTCCAGAAAAAAATTCATGAAGCTTAAAAAAGAATGGCGTTTTTAAAGCATTTTTTTACCCAAAAAACACTAGGTAAATATAAGTGTGAAGGGTCCCCAACAGTAGAACATAACTTGTCCTGTAATTACTGACCTGCTTTGATACGGTATAGGATGTCCAGAGCGGCATCTGAAAGGAGTCACTGTAGCCGCTCACAAAATCACTGTGGTAGAGCACACTGTACTTGGTTTTAAACAGCACCGCTGGGCGTCCGTACAAGAGGTTTTTGTCTGAAAACACAGAATAAATGCAAAAGATATAACACCTAACAGGCTTGAATGAAACCACAAGCTTTTTATATGAGCTAAACAGAGACGTAGCTTTACTAAAGAATTGTATACAGTAGTGTCTGGTCTGTGTCAGGTACTACATGCTCTGAATGAGGCCGACATGCAATACCAGATAAAGCCCATGGACAAGAATGGCGCTGTTTCCTATAAAGAGAAGCAGGTGCCTTTTTTTCTAATCCAATTAATGGTTTTTCATTGAAGATTCTGCAGGTTAAGAACACTGACTGCAATGTAGACATATATTTAAGATGGTATCTCACAATGACACATATGAGGATAAGGCCAGGAGGGAGGGCTCCATATCTCAATTAAAAAAATTGGGCTCCACTCACATTTCTTTAGTAGACATCGGACCACCGATGACAAAATCCATCCTTCAGCAATACAGAAAAGTCACTGGGCTTTAGAGCGCCTGCCTGACACGAACACACAAGATCCAACAGAGTATCTGAGTTTGAAGTGATTTAGAGCCAAACCACTGACTTTTGGGGCCTCATATTACTCTATTTTATCTCTGAGTTGATGAGGCAATGGAGCTCGTAGATTGTGGCCGGTGTTGCACAATGAAATATGAAGGCTGAAGGGAAAATATTTAGACTTGCCAATAAACAAATTCTATTATAGTAGGCTATTGTGATGCAAAAACAGCTGGTTCTCAAGTTCCGAAAAGTGTTTATCGTGCCTCCTATTTTTGTATTCTCTTAAGTCACTGATGGGAAGGAAGCCAAAGTGCAAACAAGTCTTAAAAAAGGAATCATTAATTCTGGTTAACGCCGGTGTTAGAATTAGTAAGCAGATAAAGAAAAAAAAAAAAAAAAGTAAAACATTTTACATGACGATCCTTGGGAGGAAAGGAGTAATAGGCAAGTCCCAGCCATTAGAGCTGTAGTATTAGAGACACTGTAGCCCATAATAACATTGACACACATCAAGAAAAAGTAGCAATGAGGTTACAGGTGATTTTATAATGTTATGGTTTGCAGTCACACCTAATATAAGTAACGGTCCAACACCAAGAGAAGAAAAATTACATGGTTGAAAGTATTGTATCACAAATCCCATCCACTTGTATTGACCTCATCCATGAACAGATGAAATATGTGATGCAATACCTTATATTCGAATGAATGCACTGAAATGTGTCAGCCCTACCCAACTTATAGCTACAGCTTGACGAAGAAAGCCAGGGTTTATTAAAGGGGTTGTCTTACTACATTGATTTTGTTTTGTCTGTTTCATTTTTGAATACGTGGCTTTACTGACCTGCAGTGATGAGCTGCTGAGGACACCAGGTCTGTAGCTATAGAAACCAGCGTTCGCAGCCTATCAGGAGAGATAGAACCGGTCTGTAGCTATAGTGACCTGAGGAGCTGATGCAGCCCATACAAGAGGGGATATCTAGGAATAGGTAGGACACAGTTAATGGACATATATTGCAAAGTGACTTGTTTTTGCAAGATATTCAACATAAAAAGCAATTCTTGTAGTGAGACAACCCCTTTAATATATTCACCATTGGAGTCGGGGTACAGTGGCATATCTAAGATATCGGCAGATTATGCAACTTTTGTGTTGTCCCACTGCTGATCTACTACACCGTCACGTGCCAGAACTATTGCTTTGGTAAAGACGATTCCAGCCCTTCCTCGACTTCACCTGCTCTGATGCCGTGGATGAGCTCTTTTCCAGTCCTACTATCAACGTGAGGAGCGGAATTCCTGAAACTATAGACATTAGGAGGTGCAGGGGAGGTCCTCGAGGGTGTGATAAAAAAAAAAAAAGGAGGATCAACTTAATTATTCGTCCTCCTCCATAGTGTACGCCCCTGCCTTAGCAAATTAGAATTACAATTCCTTCTTCTATACTACTCATTAGGGAAGGGTTGAAAATAAGTGCAAAAAGGTTATTGTTTAACCCAAACATTACAGCACTGAACGTAAGGAGTGTTAGTTTCATCTGCCGTTTAAGAGCTGGACAGCCATTAAAGGTTTAGTTTCAAAGGCTCACCAGCTCTGCTTGCCAATGACACTTCTGAGGGCATCTCCTGCTTGATTTCCAGTGAAGAAGTACTTAAGGCTGCTTCTTCTGAGCTGCTAATTAACCTCTCAAGTGCAGCCCCTTTAATCCGAGATTGAAGAGAGAAAAAAATGACAATGTGACAAGTCATATACTGAAGCAGTCTGTCACTCCTACCTTCACGCACAGGTAAGACATAGCAGAACACCGGCTATTCACGTGGAAAACGAGGGTTCACGTTACACAAAATCACACAGATAGATGAAACATAGACCTTGGGCCTTATGTATCAAAACGGTCTAGCAGTAAGACGGCCTTTGTTGCCCATAAGAACCAGTCAGAGCCCACCTTTCATGAAAATAAAAATCTGAGCTCTCGTACTGCTAGACCGTTTTGATACATAAGACCATGTGTCCTAAAGTGAGAGGTCAACATTAATAAGAAGAAACAAACCTGTATTTCTTGGTGGCACCTCCTTAATCTCATTGCTAAGTTCATCTACTGCCACATCTGTCAATACAAACAAATACAAACAATTAATTAAATGTATATAAAATCAAAAATATTTTAAAAATAAAAAAAGTTGTGTACAATGAAGAAATCTGATCAAGTAGAAAACAAGTCCTCTAGGCCTGGTGGCCTAGCCTGGGTACAATTTCTAAAACAACCATATGGTTAACTCCATAGATCGGCCTAAGAATTAAGAAAGTCTAGATTAATCAAATCATTGTAGCAGAAATGAAACCCAATACATGTGGATGAGGTCATTATGGGGGCCGACATTTCTGGTACAACAATTTTAATTAGTGCAATTAATCTTATTAATGATATTTATTGTTTATTGGTTACAAGTTTATTCTAATTTAGTCGTGTATAACAATAAACTCCAGCAAATTCCCCAACAAAGTTACCAAATTATGTAAATAATTGTGACTGCAAACCACAACATTTTATGAATGTGACGTCTTGAAAATATAGAGCCGTCACTACCTACTTATGGGTAAGGCTGTGTCTACACAGCACTGGAGATTGGTCGGTCTTTGCAGCGGATTCAGTACTTTGAATCTGCCGAAAATCCGTACCCACTTGGGGCCCAAAACATCCGTGCCATGGTCTACCAGCACAGTTTTTTTCTGGGGGTTTTCAAAACCATCAGCAAACATAGCCATGTTTTTATATTCTCTGGACCGCCATGGGGACCCGACCCCCCCAAAAGAATGGGCCCCGGGAAATTAAATTGACCACTTTTTTGCACAAAAAAACGGCAGTGCGGTGGGGGTCCAGCAAAGTGAAAATGTCATCTACACATTGCTGTGTAAAACCCCAAGGGCTTATCTTAAAAAATTTTATTTTCCTGGAAGACTGGCGGGCAAAAAAAAAAGCTGTTTGTCAATTTAAGTTGAAGTTTGATAAATGGCTCTAGCTCAGCTACACTGTTCACTGTTGTAAACAGGAGTCAAAAATTTACCTCCTGTATATGGGGATAGAAAAGGGGTTTTTCTAATGTTGGTCTAATTGGTCTCCGTAGCTGCTCTCTGCTGTACACTGAAGTTCTGCTTGCTTAGATCAGCTGCTATGTATAAGGCACATTCATTGTATTTCCACAATTGATTGGAGCGGTGAAAAATAAACTCAACCCATAAAGATGGAGCCACCCTTTAAATGTCAAAGAAACCCTAGAGATCTTTTTTTAAACTTCCTTAGAATATGACATAATATAAAATATAATATATTAATAATATTTTAAATAAAATTATATATATATATAAATAAATATATAAATATATATAAATATATTTATTTATAGTTTTTATTATGTTTTAAAAATTTTAACAGGGGAAATTAGAGCTCTTTGCCTCTACTTTGAAGGCTACGTCTTCACGGCACTGGTTCTACCGTTGAATTTTCAAGCGGATTTGGTATTTAGAATCCATAAAAATCCAAATGTAAATCATCCCTATAGACCTCAATGGAAAATCTGAGCTGTGGTCTACACAGCTCTTATTTTCTGAGGTCAGATTTAAAATTCATTAAAAAAAAACAAAAAAAAAACCTTAGAACCTGTTCTATAATCTGTCAAATTTTTCCTTTAAAACCGAGAAAAATGTCATTCAATGTAAAGGGTCGGCCCAAAAACCCCAAACCGCAAAATCCGCACAAAAAAATGGAAAACGATTGCAAAACACTGGTCAGATTCTGTAACAGAATCCGATGGTATTTTACAATTGCCTTGGAGATGCAGCCTAAAGACGGGGCTTTTTAACTCCCAAATTATTTTATTTCTCAGAACCTTCTAACCACCAGCCATACCATACACAATAAGCCCAGTCTACTAAACCAAGGTTAATAGTTTTAATAAATTATTTCTTACCATCTTGTTTGTAAGCCATGTTAAATAGAAAATGTTTAGTCAAAAGCCACCATTAATCTTATTAATCTAGGTATTTTGTGAATACAAAGAAAGCAGATATACCTATGATATATGCATAGTCCATATCGTCCAGCAAGGTAAGATTGGCTAAAGAGGAAATGGGAGGAGGGGGTTTAGTGTTGGGTCTTGGTCATCAATGGCTGCTTTCAAAAAGACTCTTAAAGAAGGTCTTTCCTGCCTAAGTCATCATAAACATACCAGGAGCATCAGATTGGGGCACAAGGGAGCAAATGTTAAAGAAAGAATCCCTTGAACTGAAATCTGAAAATCTTTTGGAGTCATAAAACAATTATGATAGAGTGGATCTCCCAACATGAATTTCTTG
>JAODAL010024950.1:0-59572 GCA_025379985.1 Phyllomedusa bahiana
TTTTGGGGTGTATTATCATATACAGATATCTTCATCAAACATGTCTGTACATTTTAGAACAAACATTTTAGACAGAGAGGTGGCAGGCTCTTCACCTGAGAGTGGCAGTGGCACAAACATTCCTAGAGCAGGCCCAGTCGCAGCACAGCAAGGGACGCCGCAGCAGGGGTCACCCGTGGGGCTACAACTGCCGCTGTCACAAACGGCATGTGTTGTTCAGAAACCCAAGGTTCTTGATTGTTGACTAGGTCATCCACTTCCTCCCAGATGATATCTGACAACCCCACCCAAAGAGTCAGTGGGAACGTCAGACACAACCCTTAGTTGGGCATGGCCCGGAGCTGGTCAGCGGCCCCTCACCTATCCTCAACCCACCTCTGTCCCAATCCGGTTCCCTCAGCCAGAGATCTACTATGTGGTCTGGGCTCAGCACCACTATATAGCGGGGATGAAAAATTTTGAGAAGGCAGCCCAGCAGCTACTTGGCAGGGAAAAATGGGGCCAATATCCCCTGCTTCTTGCAGTAGGCGGCAAAGTATAAATGTGGAGAGTGGCATGAGAGGTCAATGTTGTGGGGGGTCAGCCTCTGCATACCAAGACTGGTGATGAGGACAGCAGTGACGATGAAACACAAATCAATGATGATGTATCCGACCGCACTTGGAGCCGGGTGAAGCAAGGCTTCATCATCGTCAGGAGAAGAGGGCGCAGCTTGCGCTCAGGCAGCGGCACAGCCGCAAGTGGGTTGTGGGCCGTGAGTCAGCAGGGTAGCAGCAGTGTGAGGTCAGGAGCCCAAGCGGCCACGGGGTAAGAAAACCCGCTTCGCGGGTCCAAGAAAGTAGCGGCACAGGGGCTCAGCGGGGCAGCGGCGCAGTAGTCACTATGCGGAGCGTTGCGGTAAAATCAGATACTCGCAGTTTGGCAGTTCTTTGCTAAGACACCGGAGGAGCCGGATATGGATATGTAGAATCTGGGGGCAGAAAAGTAAAGCGTCGCCGGGGAACTATTTTTGGCACCACAGCCCTGCGTCAACACATGCAGCGTCACCATTCCGGTGGCCTGGGAGAAACGTGGTTTCAGATGTGGTGGTCCATCCTGCCGCCGCAGCAACAGCACAGCAGCGCCCAGTGGCACGCATGCCATTGCAGCCATCAAGGCTCCACCACCTCTGCAGAAGGGAGCTTTTTCTCTTTGCCATCACCTCCCGTCCAGATCCCTCTCCTGCTACTCATGGCGCCAGCAGTCGTTCAGCGAGCGATTGCAAATAGACAACAGTATGCGTCCAACCATCCTAAGGTGCAGAAACTGACCCTTCTCCTGTCCAAATTGTTGGGACTGCAGTCCCTCCCTTTCCAAATGGGGGACTCTGCACCATTCAGAGAACTAATGGCTTGTGCCAGCCGAGATGGAGAGTTCCAAGCCGTAATTTCTTTTCCAAAAGGCAGTTTCCAGAAATTCATAAATATGTAGAACGAAGGTGGGCCAGTCCTTGAGCTTTTTCGGTTTGTTCCAAGGTGCACGCAGCGCGACGTCTGGAGCTGTAACTATGGTCAGGGCCAGTAAAATGTCCTTTACGGCCCACTGGGTGAATGTGCTTTCCCGCCCAGGCACACCAACAACTTGGACAGGAGACGCCGCTTTTTCCTCCACGTTGTCAAACTGCGGCTCCTGCGCCAATGTCCGCCTCCTCCTCCACCACCACCATCATCTCAGCCTCCACAAGTACTGCTCCATCATACCAAATGTGTAGGGCACAGCGGGGTCACGCGTTCTACACCTGGCTTGCCTCGGAAACAAAGTCAAAGAGGGAGGAACTGCTCCGCCATGCAGCAAGAAATCGATGTTTGGCTTCCCGCACCAACCAAATCGGAACCATGGGGGGGAAAAGGGGAGAAACATTTGTCCGCGCTCACCGAGGGGGGGAGGCCAGCCCCTGCAGGCGCACTTTTAAATTTGGGTTGTAAAAGGGTTCCTAAGTCTTCCCCCGATCTTCAGAAGATTCGAAAATTCCGGGAAAGGCATCATTCACCTTTCCTACAAAGCCGGGAACACCCCCCTCGAGTTGCAGCGGGCAGAACGGCCTCCCCCATCAACTCTGTTTACGATGCTTCCACCCTTGGAATTCCAGCCTGCACATTTTGGGCCGAGTATAAATGGGAAAAAGGGTCATTAACAAATTTTTTTGATGATCCAGGCGACGGGACAGAACATTGTCGGGAAAATGAGTGGATTTTCTCCCCAGGTGACAAGAGAGGAGGAGCGGGAGCTGGGAGGGGGTAGAAGGAGATGGGGAAAGGGAGGCAGATGCCCCGCAAGCACCGTGGCATATACAGTGGAGATGGAGGTGGGGGCCCCCCTCGAGTCACTTGTGCAGGGGCCCGCAGCATCTGTTTTGCCTGGCTGGGACACCAATTCCCCACGGCAAGGGATTACTTCTGGCCTCCACCCATTACCCCCCAAAATGGGCCTTTTTCCCCCTCTGAAAAGGAGGAAAAACTCAAAAAACATAGGGAAATCCCCCGTATTATTTGCCCGCCCCCTAGGCGGCATTGCCCTCCCTGACGGGTCTGACCGGGGGGGTTTTCTTCAGCCTCAACACTCCCGGGGCCGGGGGGAAGGTAGGGGGGAGCATACCAGCTCCATCAGCGCAACCTAATCTGGATCATGATACATTTCCCTTTCACCCTCTAGTGAGGAGGCATTCCCATACAGCAGGACCGGGAAGCCCCGAACCAACAGGGGGTGGCCTACTTGGACACACTCTGCCCCCCCAGTTAGAAGATATCTGGACTAGGGCACCAAAACGGGATGTTGGCCCCGCAATTCCGATTAGCATGGAGAAGTTTCCCTCCCGGAAATATGTGGCATCAAGCGGGTGTTCAGTGCAACAGGGCCACGTTACCCCAAGGAAACCCCCTTGTCCCGAAAGTGGAACGACTGACCTTTGTCAAAAATAGGCGTAATCGCCGGATTACCCCACAATGCCTTAGGCGTCAGATACACAGCCATGACGCCTTCCCCCAAACTCTGGAAAGGGTCGGGGTTAAAAATACCTGCCTGCCACTTTTTTGATCGAACCGCCTGATCCACACATCTGCTCCATTTTCCCTCCCCCTACCCCTTTTTTTTCCCGGGACTATTGCCACCTCCTCCACACCTTCATTGTGCCACTCTATAACTCATACTGCGCTGCTGTTGCGGGCCGTGACTCCACCTGTGCCCTTGTCCACCCTCCTCAGCTGTGCGCGTACCTCCACTCTCTGTCATTGTCCACTCCTGGCCTACACTGTTTTGCCACCTCCAGAATTTGTCATTGTCCACTGCCTGACCTCTCTGGCGGTCGCCCCGTGCCCTTTCCACACTGATCTTGTGCCACTCTTGGCCTACTCCTGTTTTTTGCCCTCCTAATGTTTTGTCCACTGTCTGACCTCATGCTGCTGTGTGGGCTGCCGTGCCCCCCACACTGTGTCATTGTCCCACCTCTGCCCTCATTGCTCTGCCTTTGACCCCACCCCCCTTCTTTTGTCCCCACTCTGGGGCCTACTATTTTTTGTCCCCTCCAAATGTCATTGTCCACGCCTGCCCTCAGCGTGCTGTGGCTCTGCCGTGACCTCCCACCTGTTTTTGCCCCCCCCCCCTGTCTGCCCTCATGCGCTGCGTGGCTGTTGCCGTGACCTACACATCTGTCATTTTCCACTTCTATCTCGTGCTGCTGTGGCTGTCCGTGCCCCCCACACTTTTCTTTGTCCCACTTCTGACCTCTGCTGCGCTCCCGTCACCCCGTCCCCTTCATTGTGCCACTCGGGGCCTATACTGTTTTGCCACCCCAAAATTTATTGTCCACGTCGCCCTCATTGTTTTGGGCATGCTGCCGTGCCCTCCCACGTGTCCTTGTGCCACTCGGCCCTTTTCATCGCTCTCCCGGCCCCTCCACTTCTGTCTTTTGCCACTCTTGGCCTACTACCGTTTTGTCACCTCCAATGTATTGTGCCACTGCCCGCCCCTCATGCGCTGCTGGGGCTGTGACTGACCTCCACACTTTGTCAGGGTGCCACTTCTACCATGCTGCTGCGTGGCTGCTGCCTGACCCCCACACTGTGTCATTGTGCCATTTGTGGCCACCCTGTTTTTGCCACCTCAAATGTGATTGTCCCATTCTCCCCTTGCCCCTTCTGCTCCGAAACCACACACTTGTATTGGCCACCTGTGGCCTACCCCTTTTTTGCCACCTCCAAATGTCATTGTCCATTGTGACCTCATCGCTGGGGCTGCTGCCGCACCTCCAACTCTGTCAGATTTCCACCTGGCCCTCAGCTTTTTTTTTCCAGCTTTCGGCTGAGACTTTATCAGGCTACTTCCCCCCCGCTTCAGTTTTTTTGGTCATTTTTTCCCCTTTTAATCCCCGGGGGAATTTTAATAAAACGTTTCTAAAGCGGGGCTATCTGCTGTCATTTTAAACACAACTTGTATGAAGACCAAACAACTCCCCTGCATATTTAAGCGGGGCACAACGTTTAACCCCCTGCGGGCTCTGTAGTGGAAAATTTTTTTTTTAAACGTTTCGTCCCAAAAATTCGGACCAAAAAATTTTGTCGGGAAATTCCGAATCCCAATAAAATTTTTGAGAACTTCGCCCATCTCTAATTGTAAAACCTGATTTATTGCATTGTAGTACATCGTAGTTAATTTATCATCATGTGACAAATGTCAAGTTAACATTTGCTACATCTGTAGGGCATTATTTTAGCATGGTAAGGAACATTTTTTGGGGATCTGCAGGGGATTTTTTTGATCACTTTGTATAAAATTTAATGAGCCTTATAAAATGCATTGGTAGAGGGTTCCTTTTAATCACTATGCACAATCATTCATTTTGTGATTTTTTTCTAGCATCAGTTTGATGTCTCTTTTTTTGTCTTTATGCATTTGCCAACAAAAACTCTTTAGATCTTAACTGACACTATAACATTACCACTAGCATACAAAAAATAAAATTTGGAAGATACCATAATAAAAAGACAGAAAAATAAATTTGCAAAAAGTTTTTAGGAATTTGCCCCCAAACTCTTCAGCATTCCATTCTTTTTTTTTTAATGTATTATACCCTAGTTACCTTTTTAAAACAAGGGGGAAAAGGTGGAGCAACTGGAACAAGGTATTCTTGTAAAAGCTTTGGGGGCGCCCCCCAATTTAAAAATTAGCCATCTATCCCTTTCTAGCCCCCCTTTCCTATTTGGGGAGGGGTTTCCCCCTAAGCCCCACCTCCTTACATTTCGGTTGCCCCTGCCGGGGCGGGATTTCAGTATGAATTCCGTTACTCTTGTCTTATCTAGCTAATGCCTTTTTGCAGCTTTTTTTATTTATCTAGTTTTGCTATACCTATCAAACAAGATCAGCCAAATTAAGAAGGCTTGTTAATCGGAAAAGTAAACAGTCATTGAATTGTTGAAAAAAAAGTTGTTGGAAACTGTAAAGGGCCATTCACGGGGGTTTTTTTGGGCAGATTTGAGCGTACGCGCGCAATAGGCTGGAATCTGTCGAGCCATTTCGTAATCCAAGTTTTTCATAGAGAACGTGGATTTTCCCCTCCCTTATCGCTCCAATCCCCGGGGGGGGAAATTGGGAGTTTATTTTCCCGCGGGAAAACGCGCCGGGATAAGAAAATCTTGGGGCCGTGGCAGCGCCCCCGCCCCTTATCAAGCATTTGCGGCAGAATCCGTCCCGCAATTACGGCTTGAATAAGCCGTGTGAACCGGCCCTAATAGGAAGACGACAAAGTCAGATCATCGCCGGATCTTGTAGAGTGTTCATGGTATGCATTGGTAAGTAGTACCAAAGTGATCAAATGATTAAAAGGAAAATTTATTTTATTTACTAAAAGCCCATTATATCCTATGGGGACTGTACAGGGTTGTGTTTATTTCAAGGCTTTGTCCCCCCTGGGGGGCTATCTTAACCCCAGATTTAAATATCAATGTTTTTTTGGGGGTTGGAAGAAACCCATAATCAAGGAAACCCCCACAAACAGGAGAGAAATACAAACCCAGCAGATTTGTCCGGGGATTTGATTTAGGGTTTCCCGCACTCCCGGCCACAGTACAACTATTAAAAACCCCCTCTGAGCAAAACAATTACGGTAAAATGCGAGTGGTCACGGGATCAGTCGATAAGTTTTTTTTTTCAGATGGGTAGATGGCCCAAGGTTAAAGACTGATTCACTTGTTATAATTATTTGTAAAGATTTAGCACTATGTATTATATGTGGTTTAAAGAAAAACAGATATACTAACAAACCCCCGTACATTCAGGGTAGAAAATAAATTTGTAATATAAAAAAAAAGAAGGGTAAATGCCAAAGTACGATTTCCTTTTTCAAAATTTTTATATTTACACTTTAAGTAAAACTATTTTAAAATTTTTATTTTTTTTGACCTTCCCGAAGCAGTTTTCTGAATGACAATGGCTCCCTCACTCATAAATACTTGACATGTATTGGTATTGCCTCCTATACCTCTCCTCTTTCTTCCACCTCCTCTTTCTACTCTCGAAAAAATGAAAAGGCATGTATACTCAGTTGTTATTCTGTATTCCTACTTTTAATTTATGTTTAATTGCCTTGATCTTGTACTAAGTTTTTAACCTTTATATTTTATTATTTCAATAAACTTGGAATATTAAAAAAATAATACTGACACAGAAAAGTAAATGGTGTAAATGTTGTAAATCTGTATTTTATAGCTGTGAGGGTCCCTTGGATATATTAAGCCCTTAGGCCTTTAGTACAGAAAACTGCTTGAGGAAATGTACCAGGGGATTTTACAGTGTTTCCTGGGAAATGCTAAATCTATGTGAAAGGAAAACTGTTTCTTGTGTTTTGTTCTGTTCATAAAAATATCTTAAATTTGCAATTTATACTAAATTACTAAACAGATGTTATTCAATAATAAAGTCAACATAATATAATGAGTTTTGTACACAATTGTTTTTCATTACAAAAAGGATTTTATTAAGCAAAATATATGTTATGTACTCAACAAAATAGTGTAAATGTAAAGAGCAATAGGCAATAGTGCCATAGTGAGAAATAGAAATACACAGCATGTAGGTTACCTTTCATGCTGTAAAAAGAGAAGACTGGTGGCAGATAAAGACCCCCTTGTCCAGCTATTGTGCCCTTATATTATTTCATTTCTATTTTTCTCATAGGATAGATATATGTGTAATACCTCAGTACAGTAATGTGTTCTTGTCACATTGCTTATTATGTGTCAATTATGTGTAATGTGTTGTATATCTTTAGGTAAGTGTTATGTCAGCCCCTGCGCCAGCAAGGGTTAAACGTCTTGCCACCTCACATCAAGTGTTTGAATACCTAGCTCCTGATTGGACAAGGGGGTGGAGTGGTCTCACACCAGAAAGGACAGTTGGAGGCAGTAACTTAGGAAGAAGAAAGCTGCATTCAGTGTAGAATATTACAGATCCCAGAGGCTCTACCACAACCTGCAATAGGAAAAGGAGGATTAGGCTTACATACACTGGGACACTTCAAGTCTGCTACAAGGGGGATACAGACAACTGCTCTCAACAGGTACACCAAACTGCTGCTATGGTAAGGAGCTCCTGACCCCTTATTACTCTAATGAGCACTTCCCTATGGATTGGTAGATTTATGCAAAAAAACTGATATCCTGTTATTTTGCTGCTTAGAAGTTAATCATCTTCAGTAAAGACAGGCATTACTTTACCAACTACATTGCTTCCATGTGTGTGCACCAACCATTACCATCTTGGTTACGTCCTGGTCAGGCCGTACTATTACCCCCACCACACACCCCTACGAACTTGTCCAGACTACCAACGACTCAGGTGCATTCCCCTTCCACTGTAGTGCATCGCCCAAGGGAGAGAGCCTGGAGACGCCTGTACCATGATAAGTACTCCCAAACTAGACCACTGAAGCTCGTCTCCCTCAGCCATCCCCTGGGGCATGCTACACAATTTGGCGTCACGAACAGGATCCTAGTTCTTATACACAATTCTCCCAATACACAGGGAAGTGCTCAGCAGGGTGACGAAGGGTCAGGCGCTCCTTATCATAGCAGTAATATGGTGTACCTGTTGAGATTAATTGTCTGTATTCCCATTGTAGCAGACTTGAAGTGTTCCAGTGTATAATGGCAGCCTAATCTTCCTTCTCCTATTGCAGGTTGTGGTAGAGCCTCTGGGATCTGTGTACTTCACCCTGAACACAGTTTGCTTCTTCCTAATTTACCCTCAAATGGCAGAGCTTCATCCCAGTCTTTGGCAGCAAACGTATTAAACACTTTTTTCTCCACTGTATTTACCGAGGAGGATGACCTTCCTGTTGAACAGAGAGATGTGGTAAACTCCAACTTAAAAGTTTCTTGTCTAACCCAGGAAGAAGTGCAGCTCCATCTTAGGAAGATTAAAATAGACAAATCCCCAGGTCCAGATGGCATATACCCACGTGTCCTAATTACGCTGGGACTATGGGAGCTCGCGCCGACTCCCGCAGATGTGGGGTGGATAGCAGCCCGCCGGCCCCATAGACATTTATTACTAGCAGCGCATATTCGCCGCTAGTAATTGACATGTCACTTATCTCCCCGCGTGGCCTATTGTGAGAGCCGGGAGAGGAGACATAATCCATAGTTCTCTATGAGAACTTTGGATTACCTTAAAGGGGTTTTACCAAGAAGTCAATCCCTTACCTGTGTTATCTGATCAGGAGACAAAATTAACTCAGTATGCTGAGTCACAGGGGAGAGGGAGGGAGTCTGAGCAGAGACAAGCAGTGCCAGGGAGCATCTACAATGTTTACACAAATAATTACATTAGAACCAGTGTATTCTCTATAAAAAAGACAGGATATTTCTCCACACCCCTTTGCTAGCTCCTTCATGTTCCCTGTCATCAGATAAGAAGTGCAGACAGGCAACCCCGGGCCAGATCACCCCTGGTCGCGTCTAATGTAAACTGTCAGGTAACTAAGGGCATGTAAAGAAAGCTGTAGCTCTCAGAGGCTTCACTTTTTGTAATCACATATATTTAGAAAAGTTATTAAATACCCATTTTGGAGGATCCCACATCGTGGCAAAACCCCTTGACTGGGACGTATCTCGCCCTGTATTTAGCGCAGTATGGCGTGAAATACGGGGCGAGATACATCCCAATTTAAGCCGTGTGAACATAGCCTTCCTCAACCTTCTCACTACTCACTCCCTAGACTGAGCCCAACTGCCCTTTCTACCTCCAGCTGCCACTTCTGGCGTGAGACCACTTCACCCCCTTGTCCTAGGGATAGGATAGGAGCTAGGTGTTGAAACATTTGGCGTGAGGTGGCAAGAAACTTAACCCTTGCTGGCACAGGGGCCAACACAACACTTACCCAAAGCTACACAACACATTACACATAACTGACACAAAATAAATAATGTTGATCGAGCCGAACTTCTCGTTTTTTTAGAACTCGAGCTGTTAGCAAATCTACTATAGAAAGAAATTGCTTTCAAATACTGGTTTCTTGCTGCAAATGTGATTGAGTGCCCAAAAGTTCATTGTTCCAGTTTTGGGGGTACAGCTAGTGCAAAAGACACCGTTCATAAATTTGAGATAGAAATAAATCACTTTTAAATACTGGTTTCTTGCTGCAAATTTGATTGAGTGCCCAAAAGTTCATTGTTCCAGTTTCGGGGTTCGAATTCTTGCATAAGAGACTCTTGCCAAATCTTTAACTTTTTAATATTTAGCTTTTGAACATGGAGAGAAGTAGAGGTGGTAAGCGAGAAAGGAGGGGCGTAGGACGTGGAGCTAGAGGTACAAGACAAGGCATTCCTTCCACTGCACTGGACAACACACAAGCGAGCACATCGTCAGTCGCAGGACCATCAGGCCTGTCATCTCTTGGTCAGTTCCCTGTGAATCTCAGTACTGAAGAGCGGCGCCAATCTGTTCTTCAGTGGTTAACACACTCTGCATCCAACAGTTTTACCTCCTCTTCCTCTCAGTCATGGGCACAAATTTCATCATCATCATCAGTCCAACCTGAAGCAAACACGGACCAAATGTCACCCAATATACAGACTGCTCCAGATAATCCATATTCTGAAGAGCCCTTTAATGAGACAATGTGGTTGGGGTCAGATGGCATTTCAAAAGATCAAGAGACCAAAGAAGATGATTTTGTCTGCTCTGACGCCCAATTGCTGATTTCCTCAGAGGTGCGGTGAGACCAAGGGCTGCCGTCAGTCATCTATTAACCATTTCATGTCCACATGCAGCTAAATCAAATGGGGCCCCCACCCATTACTAATTCCTATTTTTAACATGTCACCGGGCACCTTTTTGATTAGGGCCCCTGACATTAATACTGTCCTATTGGCACCCCTGGCATCCATTTTAAAGTAGCCTGACCTTAAAACCAGCAAAAATTCCTTTATGGACCCTCAGAATAAAAATTCTCAATAAGAAATTGACTATTTTAAAAAACATTTTTTCCAATGCTGCTGCTGCTGTTACAGCTACTTGCCTTTCTACTGCTGGCACGTTGCTCATGTTGTTCCACCGTGACATTAGAACGTGAAAAAGATGCAACAGATGTCTCCAATTGGTCAACGATGCCTGTCTCAAATTCCTGTATTCTACTGTCAAATGAAGTGGGTTGAAGGAAATTGCTGACTTTTGATTTGGAACGTGGATTAAAGAGGGCGGCCACCCAGTAACCGCTGTTCATTTTGATGGCCTTGAAGTGTGTGAAATAAGCTTTTTTTCAATAAGACCTTTCCTATTCGTTTCTTTTACAGCGGCATGACCTCAAAAGCCACGCAGATGCCATTATGGACCCACAGAATAAAAAGTGCTGGGAGAAAGAAGTATTTGAACCACTATTTTAGTGAACTGGGCATTGACTATCCCTGTCCTTTCCCGCAACCTGACCCCAAAACCCACACAGATGCCCTTATGGACCCTCAGAATAAAAAGTGCCAGAAGAAAGAAGTATTTGAACCACTATTTTAGTGAACAGGACATTGACTACCCCTGTCCTTTTCCGCAGCCTGACCCCACGCAGAAATAAAATTGGGTGCTATTTCACCGTGGTTTGAGACGAGAAATATGATTAATATAAATGCTGACGTGCACCCCACAACAAAGGGACACCCGTAACTCAGACTGTGGTGGCCACTAGCAACGCAGAAATAAAATTGGGTGCTATTTCACCATGGTTTGAGATGAGAAATGTTAGTAAATAAAAATGCAGATGTGCACCCTACAACAAAAGGAAATCCATAACTCAGACTGTGCTGGTAGCTGGCAACGCAGAAATAAAATTTGGTGCTATTTCACAGTGGCTTGAGAGGAGAAATATGTCTGATGCAGGATCTCAGCCCCCCAAATTAAGCAACCTCCCTCCCCGCAGCTATGCCGTTTAGAACACTGGACCTGTTTCCAAATCTCTATCTAATACTAGCTAGAATTCTCTAATCTTGCTTTACCCTAAGCTAACTAATCTATTAATAGTAGTAAAACTGCTGGGAAATAGTCTGAAAAAAGCTTAGCAGAGAGACAGCTATCTGTTCTGTTCGCTGTGTGGAAGCTAATGCCGCTGAGCAGGAAGTGCAGTGACCACTGGCGTAACTATAGAGGTCGCAGAGGTCGCCATTGCGACTGGGCCTGTGAGTTACGGGGGCCCCGCCGGTCTCCCTTGCCTCGCCTCACTCCTCTGCTTCACGCTGCTGCCTGCTGCTACACGTATTGCTAGGTCAGAGAGACCCAGCAATACGTTGCTTTTACTAAACAGCAACGGCATGCACCTCTGTTCTCCCCCCTTCCTGTGTGGGACCGGGAAGGAGGCAGGAGGAGGAGGGGGCAATGAGCAGAGTGCCAAAGGCCCCTGAATCCCGCGTTATGAAGAGGGGAGGAGAACAGGGCTTAAAAGAGGGAAAAAAAGAACCATGTTTGCTCCTCCCTTCATGCATTGCACACAGCAAGGGGCTGTGATCCTTTCAGAGTTAAATGTGGACGGGCGGGGGGGGCGGGGATTAAAAAAAGGGGGACATAACGTAGAGATGGGAGCGGGGGTTGGGTTTGCATAAGGAATTGGCCCCTGCCCTTCCCCATCATACCTGCAAAAGGATGTTGTGGGGCGGGGGGAGGGGGAAGTGCTCATAGGAGTGATCCTCCAACCCTGCCACGTGTTTTTCCCAGGTACTCCATACTCACTTAGTAATGTTAAAAATAAGGCCCGTGCAACTTGAGATAGAGCATAGGATTACCATTTGCCTCATATTGAGAAAAAGGGGCCGTTCACAGGCGTCTTGATCCGTGTAACATCCGTTTTTGTGCTCTCTGTGTTGTCTGATGGACCCAGAGACGCTTTTAAACAATTAGCAGTGACTTTATCATGCCGGCAAGGGGAAAATATGAAAAGCGGCTTTCAATGAGGGGATCGGGGGGCGCTCGTTTTTTGCATAGCCCTACGATCCACTTTTCGGTGTGACCCAAGAATTCATGCAATTCTTTGACCGCTTCCCAAAAGAGGAGCTACATGTGAACGCTGTGGTTCTTTTTATTGCTGGCATTTTAAATCACTGTAATTGTCGGCATCTCAGGGTCCATTCAACAGCCCCAGAGCCATCAAAAAGCGGATGTTCACACGGATAAAGACGCCGGGAACACCCCCTTACGGGGTTCAACTTCCTTCTTTGTACATTTGTGTTACCCGAAAGTACCCCAGGGTATTGTTAGGCTCTGTCTCCACTGTATTGCTTATGATTTTTTTTTGGGCGTTTTTATTTTTTTTAAAAAGCAAAAAAAATAAAACTTTTCCCAGACCCCCATAGACGGAAATAGAAAAGACGGCTGCAGCCCCCCACAGCTCGTCTTTCCCTCGCTCGTCTTTCGGTGCGGACGAAAATTATAAACTGTTGTATAATATCCGGCGCTTTTAGTTTTTTTCCCGCTTCCATACAATACTTGTAGGGGATGCAGGGAAAAAGAAAAGCGACCGCGGTTTTTGCACAAAACTAACAAAAAACGGGCCCTCATCGGGAGTAAAAACGGTCCTTTTCACCATTTTTTTTTTCCCCATGCAGTTTAGACCTACCTTACACGCCACGGGGGCCTTTTGGGGGTAAATGGAGAAAAATGAGGGGTATGTTTTATTTTATGTATGCAAAGTGTAGTCAACTACACTATTTTTCCCCTTTAAAAAAAAACATATGCACCGAAACAATTCAAAACATCCACGGGCGGCTACGTTTCTCCATTTTCCCCCAGGAGGCCGCCGCGGCGTGTTACATATCCACCAGGGTACCTTTTTTTCTAGAAAACCCCCAGATACCACAAAAGTAAAAAGAAACATTTTGGGGAACCCCTTCCTAACAGTTTCTTTCATCTGGAAATAAAAAAGTGCCTCATGCCCGACAATTTCAAGGGATGAGGCACTAGCTGTTACTTCTTTTTTTGGGGAGGGTAGATTTCCATGTTTTTTTTTTAGAAGGGTTTATTTTCCAAAATTTTTATTTTTTTCACTTTTTTTTAACTACTTGGCATTAGGCCGTGTTCACACAGTGATTTGGCACTGTTTCACCCTATGCGCGCCGTTTTGGCTGCAGTACCTCCCCAAAGTCCCAGTCATTCGGTAATCCCCCGTTCTATAGGAAATATGGATTCCTTGTCCTCCCCTTCGGGAATCCGCCGCGGGGGGCAGAAAGTACATGCATATTATTTACGGGGCATACGTTCATGAATAATGTGGTCTATGGGGGCCCGGGGAGCTGCCCCCCCCCCTCGCCCCCAAACCCCCCACGGCCAGCCGGATAATTGCAGGGCAAATCCGGTCACGCAATTACGTTGGCAATAAGCCGTGTGAACCAGCCCAAGGGTCCCGGGAGTTTATCTCGCACGGGGTTCAATTGTCCATCAGAGGGGGAGTGCACCAATTTTTTACCTGAAAAAGTGGGGAAACCGGGTATCAGAATAGCTGGCCTCCACTAAAGAAAGGAAAGATTTATTTTCCTCCCCGGTTCTCCAAACACTTTTAACAGCCCTTATTTATTTTTTTTGAGTTAGCTAAATTACTGCAGCGAACTTTTAAATTTTTAAAAATTAAATGGAGTGAAAATTTTAATTTTCTGCAAATGGGGTTTTGTTGGGGAGGGGGGGGGGGGGGAGGCTGACTTCCCGCACCTGGGGCCCATTTGAGCCCTTAGTAGCCCCTGGAGTGACTAGATAAAAACAAGGTCATTTTAGCAGCCAAAGAATCCCTACACACCCACTGGTGACGTTTTCACTTCCCCCCCCCCCCCCCCCCCCGTGCTCTGCCTGATTGGGGCCCCACAAAATTAAGGAAGCGCGTAATGAGCAATTTGGAATCTGCGATGGCGATTATTTATAAGATTTAAGGAAAATAATTCCCCTTCATTTCGGAAAAAAAAGATTTTAGTGAAATCTGGGAATTTTTTAACTTTTTTCGATTTAAAACACTAAAAAATAAGTCCTGATCTTCCCAACCCCCCCCGTGGGGCATTTTCTGCCTCCTGGGCCCCTTCCAACCCCCAAACCCCAAAATTTTTGGAAAAAGGCTCGAGGGCCTTTTGTCCCCACCGGCCTTTTCCCCTCTGCTTCAGCACGACGACAGCATTGCACCCTTTATTGGGCCTCCCAACAAAACCCTCCCGATATTGATGTGGGGAACAAGCGGAATTCCCCCCCACCACATGGTTTCAGCGATTGTTGGCCCCGCAGCTTTAATTTCCCCCTTTATGCAGTATGAAATGTTTCCCTGGCCCCGACTTTGCATTTGGTGCGGGCCTCGGTTTGTTGGGCCCCTAGAGGGGTGGGAAAGGGAAGGGTCTCTGAAACCTCCCTGGCAGTTTTTAAAAGCCAACAAAATGGTCGTTTTGGGGTGACAGCATTGTCGGGTTTACCCCCGGGGTTTATTTTTTTATTGGAAAAAAAAAAGTTTTGGTAATTCTTGTGGGGAGCAGTCACAGGAATTTATGGAGGAGGAGGGGGGGAAAACCAAAAGCCTTTCTCGGGCCCGAGGATGTAAAAAGGCCCTGACGTTTCACAAATTTTAAAAGGTTTTTCTTTTGGCGGAGGTTTTGAGGGCAGGTGGCCCGGGGGGCCCGTTTAGCTCACAAGTAACGCATTAGGCCTAACCAGGGCTCTGGTGGGTGGTCAAAGGGGAGGGAAGGGGGGAAGGGAAGGATGAGAAAAGGGGGGGTGGACACCACCCCGGTTTCCCATTGCCCTTCAGAATAAGAGGGTTTGGGACGATTAACCCGGGGGGAAAAGGGGGGGAGGAAAAAAGAAACCCATTAGTGCCCCTCGACCCCCCGAGGGTTGGGAAAAATCCCGGCCCGCCCTCCCCCACAAAAGCTTGCCCTTTCTACAAAACCTGCAACTTTATCCACGGTCAAGGCCAAAAAAAAGAACAGCGGGGGTTTTTGGGTGGCCACCCTCTTTTATCCCCCTTTACAAGACAAAAGGTTAAACAATTTCCTTCCCCCCACAGAAGTAGACAGTTGAATGCAGGATTTTGAGACCCGTGCCCCATTGATCAACTTTGGAAAATTTTTGAGCCCCCTTCACATTCTAAAAGCCGATGGTAACCCAAAGTCACAAAAGCCCCCCCAGCAAAAAAGAAGGGGGAAGTAGCCGCAAACAGCAGGCAAGTTTGGCCCGAAGGCCCAATTGGGGGTTTAAAAATCTCAAATTTGTGTTGAAAGCGAATTTTTTATGGGCAAAGTTGGGAAAAAGGCACAGTTTTTTGGTGATTTAGATTTTTAAAAATCATGCCATAATTTAGGTTTAAAAACTGTGCATCATTATTAAGATCCCCGCCTTTTTTTTTGGCGCTTTTCCCGTAATTTTGGCGGCCAGGGAAAAACAATTACAGAAAGAGCAGGGGGGAGATATGCGTGCGGGGCGTATGACTGGGGGTGTTTGGGTTTCGATTGGCTGGAAAAAAAACACAAAGACCTCGTTTTACAAAAGAAAAAGCTTTCCTGTTCAGCCTCAGTTCTCTCAAGGGCTCAGAGCAAAGGACGGGGCGCTCCCGTTGTGTCCCCCAAAACAGCCACCGCGAAATTATTTTATTTCTTCCAAAAAGAAACCTTTACTATTAGCTGTGATTCCTTACAAAATTAGTTAGATTAAAGATTGGAAGATTTTAAAAATAGTTAGGGAGAGGGAAATTTTAAAGGGGGGCATCTAAGCTGTAAAGTCACGGTGGGGGACGGAAAGGGGGGGCCCCCCCGGGGGAACACAGACAACTCTTAAAGAAAACTGGGGGAAAAAATTCAAACCAAAACTTAGGGGTAGACATTGCAATAGGGTTTATTATTAAAAAGTTTTTTTATTGAAATATTTCCCCGGTATTTGGCAACCCGAACTTATAGGAAAACAATCTTTTGTAAATAACAGAGGGGCTCTTTGTTTTGATGCAAAAAAACCACTTTTATTTTCTTTTAAAAAATTTTAGATAGGTGTTTTATTTTTTAATTTTTCCCCCTTCCACTTTTGTTTTATAAATCCACCTTCACTTAAATTTGGAATCCACAATTTTTTAGTTTACCACCCCCGAATTTAAAGGTGAAAAAATATCTTTGTATTATATGAATAAAACAAGCCTTTTAAAGAATACCGGGGTTTAAAAATTCACCCAAAAAATTTTGTGTAAAACTTTTTCAATTTGCTTTATTATTTTAAAATTTTTTATTGAAAAATTTCCTGGAAAATTGGGCACCCCAACCCTTTTAGGAACCACATTTTTTCTTGTAACTGCAGGGTTTTTTGTTAGATTTCCCAAAACTCCACTTTTTTTTTCGTATACATTTCAATAGGTGTTCATTTTCAATTTTGGGCCCCCATTTAAACCCTTTGTTGTTTTATCCACCTGTACTTAAATTAGAATCCAGCAATTCAAAAAGTTGAAAGGGGCCAAAAATACCCTTTTTAATTTCCGAATAAATTTTCCCGATACGGGGGTTTTTGGGCTTTGGGGCACTACCCGCCCTTTTTAGTTGAGGGACCCAGCAAATTTAAAAGTGAATACTGCAATTTTTTTGGGCACCAAAAGGTAATTGATAGGGCCAAAAAAAAAACCCCTTTTATTTTGAAAACATTAAAAATACGTGTTTTTTTGCACTTTTGCCCATCCCCGATTTTTTTGAAAAGGGGCCACCCCTTTCATTTTTAAAATTTTTAAAACCAGCAATTGTGGGAGCTTTCCAAAAGGTGAATTGAAAAGGTGCCCAAAAAAACCTTTTATTAAACCCCAAAACATTAAAAGTTTAAGTGTTTTTTGGGTTTGGGGCAACTACAGCCCTTTTTTCATTGGGGGCACCTTGCACTTAAATTTTGAATACGCAATTTTTTAGTTTACCAAAAAGGGAAATTGATAGGTGCCAAAAAAAAACCCTTTTATTTTCCGAATTACATTTCAGATACTTTTTTTTTGCACTTTTGCCCCGGGCCAGATTTTTTTGATAAAGCCACCATTGCTTAAATTTGCATCCAGCAATTGTGTAGCAACACAGGTGAATTGATAGGTGCCAAAAAAAGGCCTTTTTATTATCCGATACAATTACAGATACTGTTTTTTGACTTTGGGCACTACAGCTTTGTTCATTGAGCACCTTGCACTAAATGTGAATACTGCAATTTTTTAGTCACCACAGTGAAATTGATAGTGCCAAAGAAATACCTTTTATTATCCGAATACATTACAGATACGTGTTTTTTTGCACTTTTCCATCCCAGGATTTGTTGATCAGAGCCAACCTTGCCAGTTAAATTAGAATCCAGCAATTGTGTAGTTACCACGAGGTTAATTGATAGGGCCAAAAAATACCTTTTTTATCCAAATACATTTCAGATACGTATTTTTTACTTGGGCGCAGGCCCACTTTGTTGACTTGATAGATCTACTTTGCAGAATATTATGAATCCAGCAATTATGTTTTGAGATTTGAGGATTTGAGAAAAGAGCTGTGATTTGCCGTCTTTAATAAGAGACTTTTCCAAACCTTTTCCATACCTTCATCATATTTTTTAATATTTCTGTACATGAACGAAATTCAGGTGTACGAGCAAAGAGGGGTAGGACATGGAAGGTAAGGTATGAAGAAGGTGCACCTTCCATCGCTGGCGACACACGCATCCAGCTGATCGTCAGTTGCAGGACCATCAGCCTGTCACTCGATGGGACAGGCCTGAGAATCTCAGTAACGAACAGCGGTCCGCCAATTCTGTCCTTCAGTGTTTAATTCAACCATGCATTCAGCAGTGTCTTACCTCCTCGTCCCTCCTATACACGGCCCACAATAAGTCGACATCACATCACCAGTCTCCGTCCAACATAAGCAACCTAATGTCAACGTCATGTACCCACCACTGTGGATAATCCATTTTCTTGGAAGACCTCTTTGATGACAAAATCGCGGTTTGGTGTCAGAAGCAAGTTAAAAAATCAAGAGCCAAAGAGGAAGATTTATCTCGTCTCTGTACGCCATTACTGATGCCCATCAGAGGAGGAAAGAAGCCGGTCGAATCGCAAAAATCCCGGGCGGTCGGCAACGCCTTGAAGTCACTCTTTGCTGTAGCCCCACAGCTCCTGATGCAGAATGGTCAGGACAACAAGTCACCCGTGTTGAAGATGAGATGACGACATTGCGGATTCCAACAGTGTCTTTTCAGCTAGAATTATTGGCTTGCGAGTCGCTTCATCACTGGACAGAAGAAGACGATGGGTAGTGTCATAACGGTTCCGCCTCAAAAAGGTGAGGCGTCACGAGAATCCGCTGATATGATAACGAGCCACCACGACAGCGCAAACCCCCGCCTCGCCTTATATCGGCATCAAAAAGGTCCAGACCACCTCAAGCCGGCCTTCTTTGATGCAACTCTGATTCATCCACGATGTCATATGCCGCCTTTGCCCTAAACCGCATAATGTAAGGCAAGAACCTGTAGTGGTTAACCACACCAACAATGTCTATAACATGCCGCGAAAGCATATTGAAATGGAGGCACACATTGCCAAAAAAGGCAGACCGATGCCAGGCCTCCAACCACTGTCCACACCCTCAAAATCTCCGCCTCCTCCACCACCACCAAGCGATCTTCGCTGCCCATGTCTCTCAGAGTCATGATCAGGTATCATCCCCGCTTCCGCCTCCAGCGTCCGCCCGAGTACCACCACACCACCAGAGACCCCATCCTAACCACGTGTCTCCTCCTCCAGTTGACGACCTGCACGCGTACAGCGGCCAGTCCTAGCAGCCAGCCTTCTGTCTTTTCCAGTTTAGGAGCAAAGAAACACTTTAACCCAAAACCAACCCAAAGCCAAAAGCCTGGAATGTCGCATTGCCAGGCTTTTGGCCTTGGAAATTTGCCTTTCCGTCTGGTGACACAGATGGGTTTCCGCCATGACATGTCCTTGCCTACCCCAATAACATATGTCTGCAGGCATTTCTTTGCCATAAAAGCCGTCCCTTGCCC
This sequence comes from Phyllomedusa bahiana, assembly GCA_025379985.1. Taxonomy (NCBI): domain Eukaryota; kingdom Metazoa; phylum Chordata; class Amphibia; order Anura; family Hylidae; genus Phyllomedusa; species Phyllomedusa bahiana. The sequence goes on from JAODAL010024950.1 coordinate 19,528, forward strand.
TGGCCACCACTGTCATCTAAAATTTCAAGCGCTATGTCCTGCATCTGTGGCCGTGAAGTGGAAAAATTGATAACTGTCATCTGATTGATAATTACGGAAGCCATTTTAAAGAACTCGTCAGCCATTTTAAGAATCTTATAAGGCCTGTTGTCACTGTTATTTTAGGTTTGGCAAAACAAGATATCTAACCAGATAAAACACACATACCAAGTTTGTTCAGCTCAGTTTCAAATTACACTTGCAGCTAGATAAAAAGGTCAATCGTGTGACTATCCAACACATACAAATTAAAACCCACAATTTAATGAATCTAATATGCTTTTTATTCTGACTAGATTGTAATATTTTTGACTTTTAAATCATACTAGTGTGCATAACCCCAAAAGAATGAAGAATACTCGAACACCATGTCTCGAGTTGTACAACATCTGATCGTCTAACCTACATTAGGGATTAATAATTGAAATTATGTGGTTATTGCCAAATCTTTGATGAACTGTTCAGCATATTCAAAAGAGTAATGACGTTATCTGTATCTGAATGGTCTAAAAAGTACATCCTATAGAGATATTTGGCTTATCTGTGATTGGTTAGAAGATGAAATCATCTCATCACCTAACCATATAAAAAGATCTATGGAGGATTAATAAATTGTTCTTATATGATTTGATCTAAGAATCCTAGTAACACTGTTTTTCTTTATATTTCGATCGTGGAAGAAAGGTATGATCTTGATAGGCAAATGCTGCCCGCAACATTTTGGGGCTCGTTCCGGGATATCACACCAATAAGGAGGAGACGGGTTCCACGTGTCTTAGATGCATCCTGGTACCGGAGGAGAATTGGACAAGCGCCGCCGTTTGAGGTTTCTTCCCCAGAGAAATCCAATTTCTCCTTTCCATTGTAATCCTAAAAGACCTACACTGTCTGTAGCAGATATCTGATCTCCATTCTTCCACGTATCACGTTAGTATTAATGTATTGTTTTTTACTTTTAAATAAATTTTAAGAATACTGTGTGGAGTTTAGAGAGTGATAAGTTAAATAAGTTAAGTTTATTGTCCTATTATCTTAAGTAAACCTGAAATTAATTGATTAGTCTTCTGCTGTTACTTTTGTATGTTTGTTTTTGTCGATTGTTAAGGTAATAGCGCCTGCCCATCGTGTGGTGAGATAATCTTAATGTCATATTAAGTAAATTTATACAGAATTGTTTTGGTATAAAGTATCTGTTTTAAGTAATTATATATATTTATAGAGTATATAGTGTATAGAGAGGAACATAAGTTTACCGCTGAGTACGTGGGTGCTCAGTGACGAGTATATAGATAAACACTAGTTGGCCTGACGAGGCCCATGTTCTTTTCTCAAGTGAAAAAAGTTCCTTCAAGGGAATAATAGGTGAAGTGTATCTTTAAGAAGAATTTTGAAACCCCGAAAACCCCAGATAGAGAACAATTATGTTTTATAAATACTGATGAAAGTGAAAAGAATGTCCAGTGAAGCAGATGGCTAGGTAGCATATGGTATAGATTACAAACACATATAAGGGATGGCATTGAGAGTATGGTAATAGAAAGGTGAATGATTAATATCAAATAATTTAATGCTGTAAAAACCTGACAATAGGAAATGTTGTTAAGATGGTAAATGAAGTCAGATCTTCAATCACACAATCACCAACCTTTAGCAACATCCTGTAGGCTATGGTAAACACTGAAAGACAAATGATGTAAATTAGCGATACAGATTGTGAGGATGATATTAGTTTACATGTCTATGGCAGTAAATTACATCCCCAGTTAAAGGAAACAATTCTAGTAGCATAGACAGAATACACACAGGAAGGCCCACCACATTCTCATTACAAAATACACTCACACCAGTAGCCAGCAGTTCCACAAGAACCAGAGGTATCTATCACAAATGCCAGTATCCACCTTAACCTTTAACATATACTGTCCCCATAAAGTCCCATGAAGAAGTCTCAGTGTACATCCACCAAAGGAGGAGTGCACTTCTTAGTGACACAAGTTATCCTCTCCCTCAAGCACACCCACATCACAATCTATCTCTCCACCTGCATAAAATACACATGTACCTAGTCCTTCTAATTGGAACCAGGATACAAACAGTAATTGTTATCAGTTATTATAACATGTCAGATCAGGATATTGTAAAATTATTACACTTTTGTTATCACTTCAACAGAGGGACACTCGGATTAAGTTTCAGAGAAGAACTCTGACTAGTGGACTAATCCTATTTCACTGGAATTGTTTCTTATTTTTTATTTCACACTAATGTTATGGATTTTTTCCCTCCAGAACTAAGAGCAATAATATCATCATTCCCTTGTAGATACAGAAGATATAAGTTAAATTTTGTCTCTCATTAACGACGTGATTTTCTCCAGCTACACAAAGGACCAAATCAGCCCATAGATTTAAGTTGAAAAAGGCAAACCATATTTTAAAGTACATCTTTCTAGTCACACTAAGTCGGAGCAGAAGCCGCATTACAACTATAACATTCATTCAATCAATCATCAATCATCATCAATCAATCAATCAATCATTTCAATAGATGCCCCACTGAGCTTATTGGGAAAATGATATTTTAGGCAATCACACCTTGGGTGCACCATCTTTGCACCATAGAATACATTTACATATAGGCTACACTTGAGAACTACAGAGAAACGCTGGTACCTGCAGATCTGGATGGTTAATGCTCATCCAGCAAAGGAAAGGCCATAAGAGACCCTGAAGTAATTGTTCAATACTGCAAAAGTCCATCCATGAAACACCTGTAATATGAATTCTTCAGAGATGGGGAAGATAGCAAACACCCCACAAATACACCTGCTTGTAAACCAACTTGCACACATACACAAAACCTGTATACTGAGTACTCAAGAAAGCTTAAATTGAATAGCCCTTAACGGATACACAAGCTCTGCTTAATTCTTCTTGCAGACCTATACGTGAAAAATCCTCCTGATACAAATAACAGAGATGTAAAGACAGGGTGAGACTTACATACTTACATAGGACACCAGCCCTTTACACCAGGTCCACAGATACTTACTACCAGACTAGTAGCTTCTTGTACAATTTATGTCCAATTCCCATGAATGAACAGCGACTGAGATAGCATTGGAATGGTAGTTACTGCATATTAGTGTTATCATGCTGCACAATTATCAGACTTATAAACCAAAGATGTCAGTGGCTGAACCCATACACAATACATTGACGAACCAGAAAGGCTAGTGAGAAGTTCAAAAATGCTCTCCCTCTCACCCTGGTGCTCTAGGCCAACAAGATTACACAAAAACCCTTTCCATTGTTTTTCCTTATAGTCAAAGACATCACAAGCTTTGCTAAACTCAAGTCCCCAATAATAGCAAGCTGCAGTGGTCAGTTAGGCCCATTATGTAAGCATTTATAGAGAGAGAAAATGCATGCAGCCTTAGAGCTTAAAGCGGCTATGGAATTTTTGTAGAGAGAACCTCGCCAGTTTTTAGTCACATTTTGAATGTCTGGGTTTCTCATTCTTTTAAGAGCTCCTGAAATTCACAGTCCATTCAATGTAGGGAGCCTGTTCTCCTCCAAGCCTAGCACATCCAACATCCACACACCTGCACAGGTCTTATTAAAAGGTGGAACCTTTTTATTTGTTGCACATGATGTACAAGAGAGTGAGGTAGTGAGTCAGAGAGATGGCCTTTTGGCATATTTCAAAGGGGCGGAAGACCATAACACTCCGCGTGCCTAGATTAAGTGGAACAAATTTGAAAAATTTTAAATCAGACTTAGTAATGGAAATGCAGGTTTATGCTCTCATTTTTGGGCCCATGATCGTTACAATGCAAGCAAGTGAGTTGTCTGAAGGAAAGACAGTACACAGTTGCCCATATTTATTTTTTTGTAAAAAATTTTTTGTTTGTTAAAAACTTTTGAGCTACAAGCTAGGCAAAAGAGATTATAGTGTATTTTTGGAAATCCTATCTAAAGTAACAACTGTTGTTAAATGTTAAAGGCCACATACTTCAAAACTAAGCAAGCCAAAAGCCTAAATTGCTTTATTAACTTAATGTCTTTAAAAACTGTGTCCTTATACCCTGAAACAATTTGTAAAACATTGTTAGCCATAATTGCTCTCATAGAAAAGGCCCGATAGAAATTATGGTTGTGGCCCCAAAATTCAAGATGGTCTATGATAGTGAAGTAAAACCAGAGACCCCGAAAATTTCCTGACAGACGCTAGCTGAAGCTACCCATTGTGGTAACAGCGCTGACAGAAATTTGGTCCTCCACACACTGGCGCACAAGGTTCACGCAGAAGCGGAAGTGTCCTGCCATTGCCAATGTTCCGGCCATCAAGTGCTGTGAGGATCAGTGAGAGCTTTTAATTAATTACCATCTCACCTCCCATCACCAAGGGCCATTCCAAGATCCTACAGGTAGACAAGCAACCAAAGTATGAAGATTATTTGGTTTGTCTGGTTGTGATAAAATTATATATTCTGTACAGCAGGTTGCTTCAAGTATATCAGAGACTTACTCACTCACTGGTAATGTATTACATTACACACCATATAAGCTAAATTAAATAGAAACAGTAGTTATATGTGTCGTACCCAAAAGCTATTTAGCCCTATGTTCAAAGCGACTGATATGAGGTCGCCAATTCTTACCTCTAGTTTATATGAACTACATACCACCTCCCATAGGGGTACTTCCAACTTCAACCTTATGAAATACTGTTTGGAAATTGCTTAATCACTAACTCTCGACCTCCAGAGACTCAAACATTCAGCGCTTATCTCCAACTGTTGATATGTGGCAGCAACTCTAAGGACAATGGAGAGACTTACATCGCCAAGTGGGGGACATGCGAATCTGTTCCTACTCTCGCTTGTCACAATCAAAGAGACATGTGTTTGATCCGAAGTTCTTAATTCTGTTTTTTACAGAAAGATGAAAGTCCCCATGCCAGTCCCACAATTGAACAAGTCCTGAAGACAACCCCTTCAAGTGTGAAAAACGGAGGAGCAGACTTGGATCGATGCATCGTACGTGGTCACACTCCCATTCAGAAAGACAAGGTAGCAGATGTATCCCGTTGCCAAGCCGAACAAAGTGCACCGAGAGAAATCCTGAGTTCTACTGCTCCTTCCGTGGCTCTGCCAAAAACCACCCCTAAGCCGCAGCTGGTCATAACGATACGATACCCTCCACGCGTGAAGAAAAAGAAGAGAAGATGTTTCTCCTGCTTACTAAACACCAAAAATTGTTTGTTGCAGCTCTTATCTGCTACGTTTCCCACCAGGACTTAATTGTGCTCTGCATGAGCTTAAGATTAAATCAAGGACCCAACAGTTTGTGTAAAGTGAGATACTACACTACTCAAGTATCTGAAGACAATACCAGCTGTTGATTACAATAAATAGGTTATCTGCAAAAATAATGGGGTACAAGATAAAAATGCATAATAATGGTTTTAGGACAACTTAGAGTCTACAATAAGCTACATAAATACCTTTAGAGGAATATACACTAAGTTAGTTAACATGAACACAATATACTATACACATAGTCTTCAAAGACCACTGTAGAAGTCACACAGTCCCTATACTACTTCCAGACTACTTACGTTCCATAAAAGATTTAGTTTTAATGACAAACCCCAAGTTCACATCCATATATGGATCAGTTTCAACACCTTCTCAGAAGCAATAGAGCACACTACAAACGCAGAGTTAGGGTACAATCCCATAGATTTGGATACATTAGAAATAGAGTAATTTGGGGACAAAAGTAAAAAATAAAAAAAAAAGACTTTTTTCTTGCATTAAAATGTTCTTCCCTAGACAATAAACTTTTATTTTTTTCAATGCATTTCACTAATTAGCGGGAGGTGACCACATTGTTTTCAGGACCATAGGTTTATTTAGGGCACATTAGTTTTCTTGCCAAGACCAAAAATCAATATAAGAAGACGGGATCCCACAAACCTTTGAACAAGTGTTAAATCCAGAACTCAGCATACACTCCATCAAAGGAATACACAACATACATTGAAGTAAAGGATCAATGACAAACATTAAGATGAGATTTTTGTTGATGCCATTAAGATTTTAAGGGACTTACTATATAGAATTGATTGTTTTTACATGTTTCAGGTAAGCATAATTGAGGCCCTGCAAGTAAAGGGTTCTCCTAGCTCAACCCAGCCCAATTGATTTCATGGCATCAAGGAATGGTTGATAGCCCACATCTTTCACTCACTACATTTTTCTGCTATATTAGTCTGGATCTGAACAATGTATTGGGAACAAGGAAGTTAGCTTATGAGACCAAAAGTTCTAATGTCACACTGTCATTCATTCATGAAACCATCCAACTGCTAGCCAAGATGAAGCAGACGAATAGATACCTGTACCCCATTTAAATTAATCTCAAGGGTACTACATATTTAAAATTAAAAATGGTGTAGTATTTATCAAGAGGAGGAATTAATTGGAATGTGATAACATCCATCTGAATTGATAATTATATGAAGCCATTATAAGAACTTGACAGCCATTTTAATGAATCTAAGATGCCTGTTTCACTGTTATTTTTAGGTTGGCAAAAACAAGATGAATCTGAACCTTGATAAAACACACATACCAAGTTGTCTTGCTCAGTTCAAAGTACACTTGCACTTAGATAAAAAAAGGTCATCGTGATATACACACATACAAATTAAAACCCACATTTAATGAATCTAATAGCTTTTATTTCTGACAGATTAATATGTTGACTAATAAATCATACATGTGCTAACCTCCCCAAAAGGAATGAGAGATATGGTCACCATGTGCTCCAGTTGTACAACATCGATCTGTGTCTAACGCATAGGAATTAATAATTGAAATTATTGTTATTGCCAATTCCTTGATGACTGGTCCGCATATTCTGAATGATAATGACGATATCTGTTCGATTGGTCTAAAATTTACACTCCATATAAGATTTTTGGTTTGGCTATTGCTTGATTGGATTAGAATGAAATCATCTCATCACCTAAACCAAAATAAAAAGGCTATGGAGGAAAATTGTTAAATTTCTTATCTGATTTGATCTAAGAATCCAGTGTACACTGTTTTTCTTTATTTTCGAATCGTTGGGAAGAAAGGTTGATCTTGATATGCAAATTGGCCTGCCGCAACAGCCTAGAAGTCCATCTGACCACCGACACAGTGGAATAGAAGCACGGCCAATGGCCGCTATATCTCGGTTGACAACTCACTGGTGAGCTGGAGTATGTCTCTGGGATGAGACGTTCTCTCAGCTCGCACGCCCACTCAGCTCTTCGAAAACCGAGGGATGGGTGGCAGGGTTCTTTCCCCCAGTACCTCAGGTGCTTCGACGAGCCACAGAAAACCAGGCGTGTGAAAGTTAACAGTCTTGGAGACCGTCCACTACACCAGGTCAGAGCTGTGGACGGCTTCTCTCCGCAACGAACCGAGCGCTGGCTGGGTGCCTAAGAACCTTGTGCCAAGGCAAGGTGGTGTGCGATAAACGGACGAAATCTGCTGGGCCGCCCTTAGAATTGTTAGGCTGGAGCACATCCCTTGCCTGCACATGTCATTTAACCTTGTCGTCCCAGAAATTTCTTTCTAAAGAGAAGCTACCCACGGGTCTGACTGCCTGCTGAGGAAGGCTCGAAGTCTAAGTTCGCACGTCTGCCGTTCTCCCCACCCTGCTTCGTCCCGCCTTGCTGCGTTGCACGTCATCTCGGATCCACCCCACGTCAACCTCTCAAAGTTGACTGGTCAACACGCTGAATTTCCACCGTTCCCATTGCTCCCACGATTGCTGGCACCGCACGCAAATGCCATTACGCAGTAACGAATGACACATGCCTGACAACTAGCAGCGTGCGGACCTCGGGGTGTGATGCCCCCCGAGAGTGGAGGCAGGTGAAAGAGCACTGCACCAACCTTGCCATTTTGAAGAACCACCAAAATGTCAGTGCAGACAAAGCCCTTGTCAACATGAGCATTGTAGTGTCCTTATTCTGGAACTACGTTGACACTACTGAACCAACAGTTCCCGCCAGCGACGGATAAGAGAAACTGCACAGAAAGCATACACGGGCCATTCTCTCCGACAAATTCCACAATGGCCCGACAGTTTCACAATTTCATCGTCAACAATAAGGCAGAGGTTCGGTGGGTCCGAGCTAGTGCAAGGTGGCGCATCACTCTCAGGTGCATCATCCTCGGGCTTTTTCAGGGCTGTTTTGAAGCGCCCCGGGAGGCAGCGGGGGAGGAGGAGGAGGGATTCCAGAAAAACCAAAGTTACCGTTTGCCCCTGCTTTGGAAAGGGGGTTGGCGCAATTTGAGGGGGAGGAGGAAGAAGGAAAAATCATTTGCAAAGTCCCCCCCCTTGACCCAGGGGCTTGGAAAAAAAAGGCTCCATCTCTCACATGAGTGTTTTGGATGTTTCCATTTCCCCCAAACATATCCTCGCAAATTTAAGGGCCCTCAAAATGAACAACAGTTATGGTTGGCCCCCCCTCCTGGATCCCCAGTTTCAAAACAAAAAACAGGCACTTTCCTTTTCCCCCCACCCAAATAGAGAGTAAAATGCAGGAAATGGAGCCCCTTGCTGATTAAATCAACTGGAGACATCTTTTTGCGTCTGCTTCACGTTCCCCAAATGTCACGTGGAACAACATCAGCGACGTGACACCAGTAAGTGCCAAGAAAGGCTACGGCAGCAGCGGGCAAGTGGCAGAAGCCTAATGGGTGACCCTGGCAATCTTTGTTTACCACCACACCAACGAAATGCCATGCAGGGCACACTTCCAACACACAAAGATCAGCTTAAGATCATGGTGCACGACTATCTGCTCTCAACACCGATGTTTTGTATGTGTTCCGGACCCAATAGATTTCTGGGTATCCAAAATGGACGAATGGCCCGAGCTGGCTCGTCATCCATAGAGGTGTTTTCTGCCCAGCACCAGCGTCAATCGAGCGGACCTTCAGCACAGCTGGAGGAGTCATTACAGACAAACGTATCCAGCTTTCCACAGATAATGATGATCGTTTGATTTTCAGCAAGATAAATCAGGCATGGATCTATGATGATGTTGTGGCCCCAATTGCCGAGGTCACCGATTAGTTGCCGGTCTACTTCCCCTTCCTCTTCAAACAAAATGGTCCTCTTAAAAAATTTTTTTTAAAATGATCATTTCTTACTGCAATTTTTATTCTCTTTTCCCAACAGTTTCATTTTGCTGGTTTTGCTGTGAGGAGACTGTAAAAGCCCAGCAAGGTTTTATGACAACACCGTATTCCATTTACTCATTTTATCTTAAGAAGTTTTCGCATGTCAATTTTAATTTTTTGGGTCATGTTGCTGTGAGAACAGCAATAATTCATGGTCCTTTGGAAAAAGAAATGTGGCTTTAAGTGCATTTCTCCCTCACAATTTTTAACAGTGGCTGAGAAGTCATTTTTATAATTTTTTTGGTCATGGTGCTTTTAAATGCAGCAATACTACAGTCCTATTATAAAAAAAAATGTTTTTCTAACAACATTTGTTCTTCACAATTGTCCAAAGTGGCTCAAGGTCCTCTTGAATTTTTGGGGCATTTTGCTTTGAAATGCAGCATATAATACAGGTCCTATTAAAAAAATGTTGTTTTCTAACAGACATTTGTTCTTCACAATTGTCCAAAGTGCTCAAGGTCATGCTTTGAATTTTTGGGGCCCTTTTGCTTTGAAATGCAGCTAGACTACAGGTCCTATTATAAAAAAAAAATGTTGTTTCCTTTAAAAGAAGAAAAAACCCCAATTTAATAACCCAAAAAATTTTAAAAAAAAAAGAGAAACAAAGACAGGTGGATTCCCATCCTATTTAAAAATGTGTTTTCCCAGAATTTTAAAATACTAAAAAACTTGCATGTACAAAATAGCTGGTTTAAAAAAATTCCTCTAATTGTACAAGGAGGTACAGGAAAACTTGACCAGATGTAGGTTAATTCAGAGGACATGGAGTATGGAGCACGGACAGAGAATAAAGTACAGAGAAAAATTTCCTCCATCACTTTGATTAAAATAAAAAGAAAAAGAATGCCAAGAAAAAGGGCCCCGGGGGTGGAACAGGAGCTTTAAAACCACCAGTATTTCCATGTGAAGCTAAATTTTGGGGGTTCCGCACCATAAAGGGAGGGGCAAGCGCTACCCGGTTCTTGACGGGGTTACTGAGGAAGGCTGGATTTCTCACCCTTTTCCCCTTCCGCATTTCTTTTCAGCACGCCCAGTTTTCCGTTGCGGCGTCATCGGGGGCTTTTTAAAACCTGCGTTTTAAAAATAAACCAGACGCCAGCCGGGGCTCTCCCCCCTCACCCCCCCCGGCACCCAAAACGGGTAAAAACCCCGGGGGCCCTTTTTCCGGGTTAAACATTTTGGAAACCCGGGGGACGGGGAAGTAATTTTGTCCAGTTCAACTAAAAGGGGGGTTTTAAAAAGGACTTTTTTTCCTTTTTCCCCCAAAAGGGGGAAAAAATTTTTTCAATTGGGGGTTTTTGGAAAAGGGAAAAAAAAGGGTTCCTAAAATTTGGCCCATTAATTTGGGGGCCCCCGTACAAGGGTTGCATTTTAATAATTGGGTCCGGGGTTTTCAACCTAAAATTTTTGGGTGTTTTTTGGAAAGGGAACTTTCCTTTTTCCGGCGGGGCCCAAATTAATTAACCCTTGGGGCCCCCGGACAAGGGGTTTTTAATGGTCATACTGCGGTCCCGGACAGGAAAAGGGTCAATGCCCAAATTTCAACTAAAATGGTGGTTAAAAACCCTCCTTTTTTCCGGCCCCTTTTTAACCCTGTGGGTCAGACGGGTTTTAAAAGGGCCCCTTTTCTGGCGGGAATTCCAGAACAAAAGGTTTTGCCCCCCAAATTTTCCGGGGTTTTAAACCTAAATTTGAAGGTTTTTTGGGGTTGAAAACTCCTTTTTTTCCGGGGCAAACTTTTAATTTTCTGGGGGCCCAGAACGGTTTAAACCCCAAATTTTTCGGGCGGGTTTTAAACAGGGGGCAGATATAGTTAGGGGCCCAAATTCAACAAAAATTTGGTGTTTTCAAAGACTTTTTTTTCCCGGGAAATTTTTAATCTGGGGGTCAGCCGGGTTTAAAGGGTCATACGGCCGGTCCAGGACAGGTAAAGTCAATGTCCATTCAACTAAAAGGGGGTTTTTGAAAAAATCCTTTTTTCCGGCATTTTTTTTAATCTGGGGTCATGCAGGTTTGGGGCTAAAGCTGCTTTTTCCGGGACGGGATTTTCCCATGTCCGTTCAACTAAAATGGGGGTTTTGAAAGCTTTTTTTTTCCGGCACTTTTAACCCTTTTGGGTCAGACATTTTTAAAAGGGTAAATGCGGGGTCCAGGACAGGGTTTGTCAATGTCCAGTTAAACCCAAAAATGGGGGTTTCCCAAAAAACTATTTTTTCCCTTCCCATTTTTTTAATCTGTGGGTCATGCGGTTTTTAGGGCCCAAGGGCCTTGCGTTCCAGGAAAAGGATATTTAAATGCCAAAATTTCAAGTAAAACGAGGGTTTCAAATAATATTTTGGCCTTCTGGCATTTTTTAATTTGGGGGTTATGCATTTTGGGGGGTTTTTAAAAGGGGCTGTTTTTACAAGACAGGGAAAATTTGAAGGGTTTGGTTTGATTTTTTTTCGTGGCTTTTATAGCCTAAGTGTTGGGCCTAAGATGTGGCAGAACCTTTACGTTTTTTGGCTTTTAAATTTCCCCCAGCTTCCCACCCCGGGTTTGGGTTAAGAAAAAAAGGGGTGTTTTTTCCCTCTCCCCTAGACTTTAAGGGCCCTTTCGCTCAAAAACGACTGCTCACTATCGAAAAAACCCTTACCCGATGGGGGGCCGACTTTTCAACTATCCCCCGATGTCGATAGCCAAGGGAAATCGCTCAACACAAAATCTAAATACTTTATACACGCCAAATAATAAAAAATCTTGTGTTATTGGGGGCACCCCGGGGGTTTCCCCCTCCTCGTAATAAAAATCCAAAAAACCCCCAAAATTACGCCACCAATAATATTTCTCAAAAAAATTTTATCTTTATATCTTCTTAAAAAATAAAATTTTTTAAATTCATATTCCTTTTAAAATTTCTCTTTAAACACAGCAAACATCAGATAGGCAAATATTTTTGAAAAATTTTTACTTGCCCATCTTCATCAGAGCAGGATTACACTTGTAGCACCTGGCTTGGGAAACTTTTTTTTACTAGCTCCAACATCTTTTCTCAGGGACTATGTTCCCCGGTTTGGGACCCATTTTTGGAAATTTTTAGCCTACTCGGGGACATTTTTCAAACTATGTTTTAAACCCTTTTCAAAATGCCTTTCAAGGCAGGGCAGCATTCAGAAAACACAGAGAAGGGCCCTTTAAAAACATGGGGCCATGACTACCCTGCGGCTCAACACCATTTTTTTTTTACTTAATCTGGGCCCATTAAACTTCTGGGGATCCAAAATGCATGAATGCCTGAAACTTGCTCGACATTCTATTAAAAAAATTTTAAAAACCTGCCCCAGGCAGCCACGTTATCTCAGAACGCACATTCAGCACAGCTGTCGGGAAAACTGACCCAAAAGATCCGTCTTTCCCCCCGACAATTGGTTTGGGGGGGCATTTGAAAATTTAAACAAAATGAATTTTGCATGGATTTGATGATTTTGGTTGCCCCCGGTTTTCCAATTTTCACTGACTAGTAAACTGGGACACTTTTTCTTACAATGTGAAATACACATTCCATCCGTTTATCTATTTAAAATCCAAAAATTCCCTTATTTAGTCTGCCCTAAATCATCTATTAAGCGTTTCAGGGCCCCATAACAGCCCCAAAAAAATTTTTTTTTTGATAAGGGGCCCCCGACAGGGGTAATGCAAAGTACTACTAATTTGGGACCCCTGGGGGTAGCAAACCGCTACGGGGGCCCTGCATCCTTTTGGTTTTTTCCTAAAAGCCCCTTTGACACATATGGAGACACAGGTAAATTGGGAAAAAGCACATGGTAAAACTGGGGGGAGGGGGGGGGGGAATAGGAATACTCCCGTCAGGGTCTCTAAACAAAAAGGTTTCCAGTGATATGCTGAAAAATAGGAACTAGAAATTGTTGGGCGCCCAATTTGTTTTTAGCTGCATGGGGCCCTGAAATGGTTAATAATAAACTAATGGCACCCTGCTACCCCCTGCACCCCCCTATAACTACGGCCCTGCCAGCTGAACCTCCATGTTTCCCATTGGGATGTTCTTGCTGCCACCATATATATCACATATTCTTGAGTCCTTGTGCAAAAAGTGAAACTGGGCTCCTGCCAGTTAACATGTGCCATTTCCAATACCGTTGTCTTCTTATGTGTCAAAGGGGCCCCGTAGCAGCTGCTGCAGCTACACATCCTATAGCTAAGCTGTCCTCATCTTTTCAGCTAGCCATTGAAAGGAATTAATTATTTTAGCCTCTCGATTTTTTACTGTGACTCTTAAAACCAAATTTCCTTCACTAAGTTGTTCCACGTATCCAGTTTACTGTTATGGATGCTAATTGCAGCTTCTCCTCATCTGTATAGGTATAAAAATTAACCTAAGCATCTTCTCCCATTGAGTTTAATGGGGTTCGAAGTTCGACTTGAACTTTTCAAAGTTCGCGGTTCGACTCAAACTCGAACTTTTTTGGGCTCGCTCATCACTTATAATAAACAATGTGGGGGGCGTGGCCTGGACCTGCATGGAGTGAGAGGCATCTGAGGAGAGCTCCGAGGAGGACACCACTAAACAGCACAAAAAAAACCCACTTTTGCCTTCAAAATTCTACCAGTACCGAGTCTGGACCCTCTTCACACCACCATCATCAGCTGGAAGTCGCCGCTGCGACGGGGATTACAACCCAATGGGTCTCCAGGCACTCTGAGCAGTAGGCCGCAATCCAGCCTAATTGAGCGCGCCGGCACGCCGCACTGAGCTGCACTTTAGAAGCGGAGACAACCTGATCTCACCCGTGCTAGAGGAGAGCGACACAAACACTTTTTGTAGCAACCAGCAGCTCTGACCCGCGCTCCCTCCCTGACTTCTTAGGTAGAAGGTTGAGCGCAGGGCTTCCTCCTCAGGGACCAGCGTGAGCCGACAGCCCTTCTCAGCCTGCCGTGGAATCTCAGCGTGCAGATAAGTAACCATTTTCCATTTTCTCCCTATATTTTTATTTTTGGTGTATCTAATGTCTGATGGACTTTTGAAGAAGAATCTGTACTGGGATAAATTGCAGGACCCTGTTACTCTCTGGGGCTCATAAACCACCTCGGTGCCGGCCATTTTGCAGCAACCCCTGCACAACATCCCCTGGCCAGCCGCCATTTCCCATCCCCTCCTCACTCCTCTTTTTTAAAGGAGACAGGAATTGCCTCTCTCTCATCCCTAAGGATTTGGGACTAAAACTCCCCTCATTGGTTTTAAACATTAGCTCCTGTGGAACTAATCACTTTCCAGACCAATTTCCCAGCCTTGTATTTTAAACAAAATAAGCTTCCTAACATCACAGTGACTAGTGCCTCTCTACTCAATCAGCACCTGCACTCATTTGCTAAGAAAAGAAAAGGAATATATTGGCTTTCCTACAACAGCAGCAGCTTTTGACCTGTCCTGATTTAATTATAAGGACATCTTTGGAGAGTCCACAAGTGCAAAGTGCATGTCAGCACCTCTCCAACGCGTTCTTTATTAGGAGTCACTTAAACTTCCCTTTTTTAAAAGGAGCAATTTCTTATTCAGAAATAACCTGATCAGCCATATTTTCAGGACTGATTATAACTTTCAGTACATCTTAAAGTGCTTCTCTGAGCCCTTAACCATAAGAAAGTGTCCAATAAATCACTTACTCCTCTGCTGCATATATTTGAGCTACTTATTAACTCTCTCACTACCCAGGGACTCCCTCTCATAAAAGGTCATTTTTTAAGAATTACTTAAAGAAGTCTAAAAGACTATTCCAGTCATCCTTCCCAAGGGGCACCTAATCCCAAAGTAAGAGTGGAGATTTAGAGGAAAAGCAAACAAACAATAAAAAAAACAAAAAAACACAAAGACAAACAACAACAAATATATACAAAAGAAGAAGAAGAAGTGATATTTCTACCTACCTTTCCTATCATGACCAAAGGGGTTGGCAACTCCAAGAAAACCGGCAAATCCCACCCCACCAAATTAACAAAGTTTTTCCAAACCCCTTTCCACACGCTCACAGAGCAGGGAAAGGCTAACTTATCCCCAACTCTCTCTCAAGCCTCATCCAGACAAGACTCTACAGATATGGAACATCAGCAGATTGGGCAGACCCTTCTGTACTTCAGAACACATTTCTCCAACGTCTATTTGCTTCATTTAGAGAATCTCTCCAAAATGATTTTAAACAAATGAGGGGAGAATTCAGAATGGATATACAAGCGGTTGTCTCCAGAACAGGGGCATGTGGAGAAGAAAATGGCGGAATTTGCCACATCTCATAATCTTCTCACAGATGCAACCCCTGCACTTGAAGAAGAAGTCCAGAAACTGTCATCCAAAGTCCTTGATCTAGAGGATCGTTCAAGACGTAATAATATACGCCCCCGGGTGGTTTTTCCTGAATCGGTCACCCCAGACAGCTATCCCAGTTTCTTAACAGACCAATGGCCCTGGCACTTCCGGAGGCTTCAAATCTTGACCTCATGATAGACCGCATCCATAGGCTCCCCAAGCCTAAGCACCTTCTCCCCTCCCACCCAAGGGAAATGTAATCGTTTAGAAATCCATTATTTTCAAAACCAAAGAACTCTTCCTTAAAGCCATTCGGAACACTGCCGACCTCCAGAGAATTCGAGACATCCAATTTACCCGACCTCTCAGCGGGCACGATGCTCCGCCGAAAAGAGTTTGCCCCCTCACGAAGGTTCTAAGAGAAAATAATATCCAATACCACTGGGCTTCTCTGTAAAGCTTGTAATCAACAAGACTCTCAACTGTAATCTTACCACTCCATGGGCTCCCAAAGGGAAAACTCTGTTACTGTGGGGCTTGATTTCTACCCCCACCAATACACCGTCAAAAAAAGGGGTCTACAGACCTGGTTTTATCACACCCATTTGGTCCACAAGACCCGTCGTTCTAAGCCAAGATCAGCAACTGAACAAAACCATTGGCAAACACTAGTCCCCCCCGGATTACCTCCCCCCTAAAAGACGTGCCTTTAATTTTTGTAGTCTGGTTCTTACTCCTCTTTGCAGGCTCCCGACCAGGACTTTACCCCACACCTGTCTCCTTCTGATGGGAGCTTTTCATGAAGTTTCAAGTCCAGCTCCTTGCGGGGGTTACATTGGTTGTTCTACATTTATTATTTATCAGCCATATTGTCCACTGCTTATCGTTGATTGCTTAACTTTTGCATTTTTCTTTTTTTGGGAATAAGATTACTAACTATCCTTTCTTTGCGTCACTATGGGATTAAAATTATGTCCCTAAACGCCAATGGTCTTAAATTCCCCACACAAGCGTACCTCTCTATGGAAAAACTATAAAGCAGAAAGTAATATCCTATGTGTTCAAGAACACATCTACAAACGTCAGACTCCTATAGATTGAAACATAAAACTTCCCCCATTCCTTTTTCACGGAATCTCCATCTAAGAAAGCTGGGGTAGCGCTCTTTATTAAAAATACAGTAACATTCCACTTAGTAATTCCGTGCTCGACCCTCAAGGGAGATTCATTATCTTAAACTGGGGATATCAATTCAATCCCCTACACGTTTCTTACTTTATATGCTCCAAACAACCGTCAACACTCCTTTATCACAAAACCATAGCTAGAGCTAAAAAGATGGCAGAGGCAGGTTAGTGATAAGTGGGGATTACAAACATGGTGGTCGACAAATTACTAGATGATCCAAGGGGTTTCCCCTCATTATGCTCCAGAGCTAAAAACTTTTGTTGTGGCAAGAAAATCTAACATGACCCGTGGGCGTATAGACATGCTGGGAAATGGACTACACCTTTTATTCACACTCAAAAAACTCCCATTTTAGAATTAACTTTTTTCTAGTAGATAAAAAAGCTTTATCTAATGTTTGAAGGGTGAGATAGGGTTGCTACTTTGGGCGGACCACGCCTATTTTTCTTTCCAGTCCGATAATGCCCCAACTTTTTCTTCCAGCCCTTGGAGAATTAACCACTTCTTACTAAAATCCGACTATAACCGCAGAGAATTCAGCGTGCGCTTACAGAATACTTCGAAATAAACTCCCCAACATCTCCGTCAGCCGAAACCTCTGGTGCTCATAAGCAGTAATCAAGGGTCTGTATCCAAAATTGCTTCCAAAGAGAAACCGTAAACGGAAAAGGCCATTAATGATCTTCCCAAGATATAACCTCTCTTGATAAACAGTTCAAGTCAAACCCCTCACCTCTTATTAAAGAAAAATTATCCGCGGCTAGAAATAAGCTCCGCACCCTATATCTAACATCAATATGAAGCCCACTTTTCAGACTCCAATGGAAATTTTATATTCATTGGGACCGCCCCTCAAAAAAACTTGGCCAACAGAGTTAAGGTTCTACAATTGAGAAGTAAAATCCCTTATATACTAATTCAGACAAATCTAAGATATTCGACCCTCAACTCATTGCGAATGCCTTCGCACAGTATTATAAGTCTTTATATAACTTGAAAGATGACCCAGAGACTCCTAAAGTTGTTAGATCACACATCACTTCCTTTTTAAACCAGGTTAAACTTCCCACTTTATCCAATTCCCAGCTAGAAGTTTGGGAAAGAACCAATTATAATTAACGAAATAGAAGCCACAATAAAATCTTCCAAACTTAATAAGGCACCAGGCCCTGATGGCCTAGTGAACGAGTACTATAAACTATTTTGTTCCACCTTGGCCCCTCACCTATCCAATACTTTCCAGGCCATTATTAATAAGGGGAAAACCCCCAAGAAAATGCTCATGCCAGGTAACCACATTTCCCCAAAACCCGGGAAGGAACCTGACAAAGTAACCACTACAGGGCCCATTTCATTACTGAACTGTGATATAAAAATTTTTGCTAAAATCATAAACGAACAGATTAAATGACATCCTGCCTTTTATCATTAATAAAGATCAAGTGGGCTTTTGTCAAGGGCCGCCAAACCCGCGATGGGATTAGAGGGTACTGGATCTTATCCATAAAATAAATTCTGACAAAATCCCCTCCATATTATTAATCATTAGATGCGGAAAAAGCCCTTTGATTGGCTCAATTGGGAATACTTACTGAAACACTATTTAAAATTTGGATTTTCAAAGGCTCCATTCTCAAAACTATTCTTCCCTTTATTCTGTCCCTTCAGCTAAGTCTTAGCCTCAGGATTTTATCTGACTCCTTCCCCAAATTTCCAATGGGACAAGACAAGGTTGTCCACTCTCCCCTTTAATTTTTATCTTGTGCATAGAACCCCTAGCGGAGATGATTAGGAATTCTGCCTCTATCTCCGGGATCTATTTGGAACTTGAAACATAAAATAAGCCTTTTCGCGGACGACATTCTGATTGTCTGTAGTGACCCGGAATGTTCTCTGGAAGCCCTCCTAGGCGTCCTGGAAGATTACTCTCTCAGCTCTTATTATCGTCTAAATGTGTCCAAAACTAATATTCTCCCATTTTAATATACCGGGAAACTCAAAACCTCATTTATCCAAATTCAACTTCATTTGGTCTGATACTTATATTACTTACTTAGGTACTAAAATCACTTCCTCCTCAGAGCATACTATACAAATCAATATGGATGCACTATATGGCTCCGTGGCAGAAGAGACCAAAAGCTTATCCGGCTTTTCTCTGTCTTGGATGGCAAGGATAAATGTCACCAAAATGTTGTTGCTCCCAAGAGTTTTGTATGTACTGCGATCCCTTCCATATATCCTATCAGACTCCCTTCTCAACAAAATCCGATCGATCTTCTTGGCCTTCATATGGGGTGGAAAAAACCAAAGGGGTAGAAAACAATACTTATATCTTAACACAAGCAAGGGGTAAAGTCCGTTCGAATCTGAAACTCTATAATTTAGCATCTTTTATTGGACCCCTTTTTTACTTTTGGAAAATCCCCTAACTCACACCATTGGTTCTCAAATGGAGAGCTCCCCTCTGACTCCCTATAAAAAGTTAAAGACTTATTTTGTGTAAGAAATCCTGAATCTCAGTATCCGTTACCTTCCGTCCCCTCGTTAACAACATGCTTTCCAAGCATGGATTAAAATGCTAAACACAATAGTTGGATCCACTTGTCTAAAAAGGGATTGCTCCCTTTCCATACTCCAACTAGCTTCTCCTCATCTTTCCTTGAGAGACTGGATAGCTCGAGGTCTTGTTACTGTTGACCAACTCTTTGAGGGCAAGCATCTTAGGACTTTTACTGACTTAATGTCTACTTATAATTTGGACCGCTCCAAAATTTTTTAAATATTTTCAAGTAAAACATAAAACTGCAGGAGTGGTCCTGGCCTAGCAAACCTAAGAGATTCTCCTCATATTTTAACTTCCTAAGGGGGCCCAAAAGGGGTTTTTAAAAAGGACTATCAGCCACTTACCACCTTTTAGTGCAGCAAGGAACCCAAACTAAACCATACACGCGACCAAATGGGAAATGGATCTGGGAGATTGCTTCCCTAGCACGCGTGGCTAGCAGCTTCTGCAGCGGCTACTAAATACTCGAGATGCATTAATCATTTAGAAGTGTCGAAAAAACTGCATCTGAGGGGGTATTTGACTCCTACCCGCCAGTTTCATCTCTCTCAATCTGCTCAGCCACTTTGTTTGGGGGGGATGTGGATACACGGGCACCCTTCTACATATGTGGTGGAGCTGTTCACAGGTCTCAACTCTATGGAAACAAATTGAGGAGTTACTTTCAGAACTAGCCTCGTACAAAATTAACATTACCCCCTTTAGCGCTCCTGGACATAAACCTAAGGGAACTTCCTCCTTCTTTCAGAACAGTTTTCTACCCCTTTTTAGTACAACTAGATTATCTATCGCTAAACATTGGGAAAACTTCCTCCTTGCCAGGAATCAAGGAAGTTATCCAAAGGGTTATTTATCAATACAGCTGTGAAACCTCCCTTGTGACTCCCCCTCACTTGATCCCGAAAATTACCATATATACTCGATCATAAGCCGACCCGAGTATAAGCCGAAGAACCTACTTTTGCCACAAAAACCGGGAAAGCTTATTTACTCGAGTATAAGCCTAGGTGGAAAATGCAGCGGGTACTGGTGTAAAAAAAAAAAATAGATACCCAATAAAATTACATAGGCAGGTATAGGCCCGTTTAATGTCCCCCATAGCAGGTATAGGGTGGTATAGGCAGTTTAATGTCCCCCATAGGCAGTTTAATGTCCCCCAACGCAGATATAGGCATTTTTAATGTCCCCCATAAAGGGAGGTTATAGGCACTATAAAGTCCCCCTAGGCAGGCTATAGGCAGGTAATTGCCCCCATAGGCAGGTGTGGTCCTCATAGGAAAGGGTATGGGCAGGTATGGGGCGTTATAGGCTGGTATAGGCAGTATTAGGCGTAAGGGGCTTAGCAAAAGGCGGAAAGGGGTAGGCTATAGGCATACTAGGAAGGTATAGGCAGTCAGGCAGGTATGGGTAGGCTTTATGGGTAGACTGGCAGGCATAGGCATACTAGGAGGTTAGGCAGTACTAGGGGCAAGGTTAAAAGGGGTGGCTTTTGGGTAGTATAGGCAGGTATAGGTAGCCTTATAGTAAAATACTGGTAGGTATGGGTAGGCTTATGGTTTATAAAAGGAGGTAAGGCAGATAGGAAAGGTGTAGGCAGTACAGGCGGGTAATAGGTTTAAAGGTAGTAACTGGGCCCCAGGTATAGTAGGTTATAGTAGTACTAGGCGGGTATGGGGCAGTAAAGGAGTGTAGGCAGTACTGGGCGGGTTATTTTGGCTTTATAGGTTAGTATAGGCAGGATAGGCAGTATAGGCAGGTTAGGCAAAATAGGCAGGTATAATAGGCTTATAGGAGTATAGGCAGGTATAGGCAAAACTAGGCAGTTGGGCAGTACTAGGCAGGTATAGGTAGGCTTATAGGAGTATATAGGAGGTATAGGTGGGGGGGGGCTTATAGGAGTATGGGCAAGTTATAGGCAGTACTAGGCAGTGTAGGCCATACAGGCAGGTATAGGGTGGGGCTATAGGTAGTACTGGGCGGTATAGGTAGGCTTATAGGTAGTACAGGCGGGTATAGGCAGAAATGGAGGTATAGGTGGGGTTATAGATAGTACTAGGCAGGGTTAAAAAAAGGGGCCAGTACTAGGCGGGGTATAGGCAGTATTGGGGCAGGGTTAGGCCAGTTACTAGGCAGGTTTTAGTTAGGCTTATGGGTTTTTTTTTTTAAAACCAGGGCGGTATAGGGTAGGCTTATGGGTTAGTACTAGGCAGGTATGGGTAGGCTTAATGGGTAGTACAAGCGGTATAGGCATGTTTTTAAAAAAAAAAAAAACCACTTACCTGCCCCCCGCTGCTCCTCCCCCCTCGCCGCCCCGCCTCCTCCTTTTTTCGGCCCCCCGCGCCTGTCTCCCGTCTTCCCCGGGCACGGGCGCGTGATTTCACAGCCGCGCAGCAGCGTGACGACACACGCGCCTGTGCCGGGAGCTTCCCGGACAAGCCGGTCGCTCTGTGTCCGCGTGGTATCTCCTCTCCTGCAGCGCTCCGGGGGAGTCGCATGCGGAAAGATTGCTGACACGGGGGGCCCAAAGCAGTGCCCCCGCTGTCACGTAATTGGGATTCTGCTATATCGCTCCCTGAGGACCCGAAACTAAAGCTTCCCTGTCGACACGGGGCCCATCGCAGGCCCGGCCCCGAATTGACTCGAGTAAACCCGAGGGGGGTTTTTCAGCACATTTTTTTTGTGCTGAAAAACCGGCTTAATCGAGTATAACGAAAAGCAAAAACGGAATTTGGGACAGAATCCCAGTTTTTTAAATTGATTGGGGGTTTTTTGAAGAGGTTTAAAATGTTGGGAAAACTCTTTTAAAGTATCCAACCCCCCACTTTCTACTTAAAGTAGTCATTTCGCCTTTTTCTTCGTATTGCCCTTGAAATGCAAAATATAAGTCTTACTAATTGGCCCAATCTTTTAGTCTTTTTCCTGACTGTATGATTATGAAATCTTGGCTTGTTATGTTTTTTTCTCCTGTTTGTTTTAACTTTACCGCATTACCACCGTGCTACAATAAAAAATTTTTTTTGTTTTTTTTGTTTGGAAAATTTATGAAAAAATTTTTGAAGTTTAAAAAAAATAAACAATGGACAAAACCATCCCCGACTCAAACCCCCGAGACCACAATACCCCGTTATTTCCCAAAAACACCCCGGTACAAATTTGCTGCCCCTTTATTAAACTCTTTGATTCCCTTTTTTATATATAATATATAATAAAAAAAAAAAAACATATATAAAAAAAATATAAAAATATATTTATATTTTAAAATAAAATATTAAAAATTTTATTATATATATATATAAAAAATAATATATATATATTATTCTTTAGTTTTCCTGTAATCGTTAGCCATGAATGTAACATTTTGTGTGTTCTTCTAATATTAATGGCAAGGGCAAATCTCAGCACTTTTGTGAACCACTATTTATTTCAACGGACAAAGGACACAATAGCTTCATCTACAATAAGTGCTGACTTCAAGGTTCCAGCAATGGCCTCAATCCGCACTCCACTCCCCTCCCTTACTTTTCTTTGAATGACCAGCTATCTGAAAAGGATTTATAAGGATTTGTCTAACCTGGACACATTTAAAGCTATTTTGTAATTTATCCAGGTGCTAAATGTTTAGTAGCCAAAGGACTCTCCACTGGAGCCTTCACTGATCACTAGTAGTCAAGAGACTAGCCAATGATCATATAAGGGGCCGTTAATCAACCCAAAGTTTTAAAAGGCAAAGGTTTTTTTGGAAATTTTTGCTGATAACTCATCACTTTAAAACTAGCTTAAAGCGGCCCAAATGGTTAAAAGTAAAGGGGAGGGTAAATTGTGGGGCAAGGGCCTGATTGGTGTTGCGATTTGAAAATCACATGAATTCTTCAGGGAAAGGTTTCCCTTTCACCTCAGTGTTTCACTCTTAATGGGGCCTTTTCGCTAAAAAAGCTCAGGGGGAAAAGTCCAAAGAAAACCCCTTTTTTTTTCTATTTTCCAAAAATTAAATTGAACCCTATTTGTATAAAGAATTTTAAACACCCAAAATAGTGCTTATGGGGCCCCCCCCAAAAACAAGTAATTTTAAAAAACGAAAAATTAAAATTAGTAGCAATAAATACCCTTTAAATTTTAAAGCAATACATTTAAAACGTTTTTATCCCCATTAACCAAATTTGGTCTATAGGGAATTAACAAAACAGACGTTCGTTGGACTTGCGCATCGCCTTTTTGGGGCATTCACTTTTTAAACAACAAATTTTTAATGATGATTTCAAAAATACAGGATTAAATCCCAAAAAAATTTCCACGGGGTGAATTTTCGCACCACCCACAATATTTACAAGTTGACTTTTCTTAACACTTCCCATTTAAAAGCAAACTTTTAAAATAACATTTCAGTTGGTTTTTTTTGCCCTTCGTTTTCCTGACCCGTCTTCATTTGTTTTTATTTCCCCATGTTGAAAGGCTTTTTCGTTTTTTCCTTTGGTTCTGTTTTTTACTTGGCCCCGTTTTTTATTGACCCAGACTGTCTGACCTTTCTTCCTCCTGATGGCCCCAGCACTCTATCAGTGCAGGGACTGTCGCCCTGTTGGCGTCTGCCACCTAGGGCAGCACGTCAAGTAGGCAGGGACAGTGGGCTGGGCTCCAGTCAGGGCTCACTGTACCTCCCTTGACGTGACACTAACTGTGTCAATATCTTGTTTCCAAAGCCAGAGGAACCATTGTACAACCAAGGACATGTTATTACAGTGTCTGTACTGTGCTACTCATGCTCAGGAGCTTAGCTATAGGGGGTGCAGAGGTAGTGGTTATTACCTTGCCCTGGAGCCTTAGGGGGCCTAAAGGCTCCTCTACCACATAAGGAAATACCGGTATTACAAATGGCACATGGTATGCGGGGGCCCTTTTATGGATTTTTTACTGGGGCCCCAAAGCTTTAAGTTACGCCTTTGCTCAGACTAATATCACACTCCTGCTCCAGAAGTCTTCTGGCCAACAGTTGTTTATCACCAGCTGCTCTCACATTTTTTTTGCTGATGTCTCCTGTGTCAAGAGCTCACACTAGGGTCCTTGTCAGTAGGTAATGTTCACTACCGATACCATTTCCACCACCTCTCCCATAGAGGCTGCCTACGTCTAACTTACAAATGTGAATAACATGGCACCACTAATCACAGTCCAGTCAGCAGTCTCACAGGTCAGGGCTCTTCTCTCTTTTCAGCAACATCTCATCTGTAGGTAATTTCTTATAATACCATATAACATGCATCCAAAATAAAGACATCTGTACTGCAATGACATAAAAAGGCCATACTTAATGCTATAGAGACAAGTCAAAAATCCATTTCCAATAGGAGGCAATAAAAGTCCAGTGCTACATGAGAAGAGCTCCGCAAGTGTAGCATACTATTGAACAGTTGCTCACAAATCTACAATTCATGAGGGTAGCAATGGCTTAATGCATAACTGCACATTGGATAAAAACCCATTCACACCAGCATGCAGAAAACCATACAAGGAAGATTGCACAAGTGCAAATATACTAATGAACAACCATACCTACTATCTACGAGGGAATTACAATGGCACAAAGATAAGGCTTATATAGGGTGCCAGTCATACGGTTACTTGTGGTACACCATACTGGTTTACAGCCTCCTGGTGATGCCGATCTGTATTGTATGCCATCTGACTACTTTACAAATGAAACTTGTAACCTTTTAGAAAACCTTATCAAATATGATACATTCCTAATATTATTTGTGCTTCAGCATTTACTAAGCAACCTGACTTGTTCAGGATTCTTTGAAGCTCAATTTCTACACACTTTGCAAGTGAGAAATAGCAAGCAAATAGTTGTGTTCTGTAGTATGAAAACATTTCCCTTCCCAAGACATTTCAGAGATTTTACTATACATTAAGTCACAGGAATCGAATTCTTTTTTTTTTAATTTTCAGCTGTAAAGTGATTCATTTATGAAGCAGGCAAACACTATAGCATCCAAAGTATTGTGAAACCTGTTTTTTGGGTTGTTAACCTGCCAAAACAAGGCTCTCACACCATAAGTTTAACAGCATGCTCATTCCCATAATGCTTTGTGTTTAAATTATGTAAAGTTTTCTGTAATGAGCTTGAAATCCAAAGAAAAAAACTAAATACATTTCCCGACCAATATGAAAAGTTACTGCAAATCTTGTCCTTGGGAGGAAATTGGTTATTTAATAATGATTGTAGGCAGAATATAGTAGCTATCTGATTGCTTACTTTATAGTCAAAATGGCTTTTGATTAAGGTCAATTTTTACTTTTCCACTTTGATTTTATCTTTCAAAGGAAATCTATAATTAAAAGTTGCTCAGTTTTGATTATTTAGTAATAACTCATTGTAATACTCCTTGGATACCTCAGCTTATCTTTAGGCGTATTTTTTATCCACGCTGTACATGTATCATACAGAAACCAATTTTTTTTAATATATGATATAGATCTTATTAGTATGTTTCCCTTGTAAATTAAGGCCTGGAGACAAAAATCTTTCACCTGGCTATACTCCAAGAATAAAGCTCCATATCTCCATAAGATAGTTCCAAGCCAAACAATCATTCAGACATCAGATCCCCCACAATTATCACATGAACATCCATGTTGCTGGGGACATAGCTATGGGGATACAAGGTTAGCATTTGTATCTGGTCCCTGGTAACTAAGAGGGCCCTTTGGACTTTCAGGCACATAAGAAATCCCATTTTATAAAAAGGCACATGAATGATGGGGATCCTTGTACAGTTTCCATTGGAGTCCAGAAGGTTTAAGCTACTCCTGTTCATAATGGGCCCAACCGACCAGTCATATTCTTTAAAAAATGAGAGGTAAGCAGTCTGCAAATCATCTTAGACATAAATAAATGTACAAATACAACTAGTTCCCATAGACATGTGGTTGACTGAGAAACCTAAAGGATTATTCAAAAGAATCCTGTATCTATATCTTTCTTTACTACTTACAGTTCTCATATTGTGATTAATTTAAAAAAAGGTGGGCCCAAAACCCAAAAGGTACCAAAAGAGAGCTCTATTATGATTTATTTACAGTCTTTCTACTCAATCTCTGGAACCATAAATATTAAGTCAGGTTCCCAACTTAATTATTTCTTACTGGTGCTTCCATAGGTATTTCATTGCTGAATTCAATATTTAAGGAGAAAGGATGAAATAACTGTCAGTAAATTGTTTCTTCGTGAATAGGTGATGTATTCTAGCCATCCCCTACAGATGAAGTTACATATAGTTAATTGTAAAAACTGAGAAACTCTAACTAGAAAGTCAGAATACAAACAAAACGGGGGATGTCAAAAGGAAGGAAGAACCTGGTGTACACTATGCCCCATCTTGATGAACTCTTCCTATTCACCTACTATGGGTTCATTAACATTAGAGATTCGCGAATTTCTCAAAAATTTTATTTGTCCGATTCACTAAAGTTTTCCCAAAAATTTGTTTTGTTCCGAATTTATTTGTGACAAATAACGTAAAAAAAAAGATGGCTGCAGAGAGCTTGTAGGGTGTTGTAGAACATTGTACCATGCAGAAATATGCATAGGGAGCGTGGTTTGGTATTGAAACAAGGCTGTGATTTAATATGACACGCGGATGACAGACACCTCTCTTAGAATCGCTTCACACCACTTATCTGGGCAGTTATGGGTTCAAAACTGACCAAATAACTGAAGTGGGAAAGCAGCCTGACAGCACAGCACATAGTAGTTCTCTGGCTGAGGGAACCGAACGGGATAGAGGCGGGTTGAAGACAGGTGAGGGCCCCTGACCTTCTCCCGGGCCATGCCAACTAAGGGTTGTGTCTGATGAACCAAACAACTCTTGGCTGGGGTTGTCAAATGTCATCTGGGAGAAAGTAGATGACCTAGTCAACCAGTCAAGAACCGTTTCTTGGTGGTCAACACACAGCTGCTAGATGCTCTGGCCGCGGCGGCTAAAACCTGCTGCGATTTTCCACTACTGTGCTGCGACCTGTGCCTGCTCCAGGAACATTTGTGCCACTACCCCTCCCATGTGAAGGGCCTGCCACCTCTCTGTCTGACATACTGTTTGATCAAAAATTTACAATAAAACAAACTCTGTTTAATCTAGATGTGTGTATATGACAAATATACAAGCTGTATGTCAAAGATGTTTCACTTTATAAGTGAAAAAAGTAACTCTTTGGCGCAGAGTACAATATCCCAAAATAATAACCTGCCTGTAATGGAGATGTGTGTATGTGAGAAATACACATACTGTATCTCAAAGATAGTTCACCACAATCAGTGAAAAAAGTAACTCTTTGGCACAGAGAGCAATATCCCAAAAGACTGAACTGGCTGCAATGGAGATGTGTGTATGTGAGAAATACACACACTGTATTTCAAAGATAGTGTAACAGTTCCAACCCGGGTGGCTGGAAACGTACGGGTTGGGCGGATACTCTGGGCCCACTGCGAGTGCAGATGGTGAACACAAGCAGTGGGTAGCCAAAGTACAGGTCCGGGTAGCAGGTGCTGGAGCGGAGACAGGGCACTGCAGATGTAGCCGTAGAACGTATGCACAGTCCCGGTGTAACAGGTGAATGGCAGGCACAGTCCAGGATGGCAGCAGACACTGGGTATGGCAACATGTATATGGTAAGCTGGTGCAGCAGCAGGTGTTCAGCAGGAACAATGAACATATAGAAAACATATAACAGAGTCAGCAGCAGTACAGCAGCTAAGGGGTCAAGCTCTTGTGCTGAAAGACAACAACGAACAGACGCTGAGCTGAGGGAGGAAGTTCCTTAAGAAGCCAAAGGTTACAGGTCACTGGGCAGGGCCAAGGTACTCTGACTCTTTAAATGTGATGCAGTGCCGCGCGCGTGCCCCTAGAGGGAGCATGTGTGCGCACAGGACATCAGGAAGCAGAGACGGTGAGGCTTCAGGAGTGGCAGGAGCCAGGACAGGTGCGTGCAGAGAGCCAGGGACACCAGGGGATTGTAGCAGCAGCAGCAGCCGGGACACAGGAGATACGGGCATGCTGTCAGTCCATAGCAGGGGCCACGGCATGAACCGTGACACTACCCCCCCTTAAGCCCTTCTCTCTGTGCTAGCTGGGTACCCACAAAATGGCTAGGGGTATCCACCTCCTCCTCGGTATCCCAGGAACTGTCGTCAGAGGAGGTGTCCAAAGAGTCCCGGAAAACTTCTTGGACCTGGGGAGAAGAAGGAGAAAAAATAGGCAGGGGGGGGGGAGGGTGGGAGTCAGAGGTGTCGTTGTAGACTAGAGGCTCTTCTTGCAGATGCGAATCTTCCACCGACACAGCAGAACAAACGGGCAGAGAAACGGGAGGGCAGGGCTGCTCTAGATTGGTAGGCTTGAGGCAGCGAGAGTAGCAATGCTTGCCCCATTGGATGAATTCACCCGTTCTCCAATCCGGGGATAGGCTGTGAAGCTGGAACCACGGAAGCCTGAGCAAGACTGGAGCAGACGAACTTGGCAGGACGGAGAATGAGATGTCCTCTTGGTGGGAACTTCCAATTTGTAGAGACACAGGCTGGGTGTGGAACTGGACTGGCTCCTTCAGAATCTCCCCGTTGATAGATGAAAAACATAGTGGTTTTTCCAGATGGGAAACAGGCAGGCAAAACTTCTCCAGTAGGGACGGATGGATGAAGTTCTCGGAAGAGCCGGAGTCCAGAAGAGCAGGAACTTCGGAAGCAGCACCAGACGAAAAACGTAGTGGTTGACTGAGAACATGTGGTCAAATGTGGAGTGGTCAAATGGGGAGCAGGCACAACATTATTCAGAGTAACTTCACCCACAACACCATGGTTTCCGGGGCGCAGCTGGGCGGACTTGGCAGTTCTTCAGGTAATGACGGGTACCACCTCAGTACAGGCAAAGGTTTAAGATGCGTCGACGGGCACATTCCTCTGTGGAGAGATGAGTGCGGTTCACTTCCATTGGCTCATCTTGGGGGAACGCAGGTGCCAGGCGAGGTTGACTTGGAGTTTCCGGTACAAAGTGCGGAGGCTTGCGAGGCTGGCTGGACACTGGCTGCTGGCATAGCTCAAGCTCTCTCTCGGCAAAACGGATGTCGATCTGGGTAGCAAGGGTGATGAGGTCATCCAGGGTTGTAGGTAAGTAACGACCAGCCAACTCGTCCTTGATGCGTCCATCGAGGCCCCCCCAGAAGGCAGCAATGAGGGCCTCGTTATTCCAGGCAAGCTCGGAGGCCAGGGTACGGAACTGGATGGCATACTGGCCCAGAGTAGAATCGCCCTGACGGAACCGGAGTGGCGATGAAGCAGCAGATGTGTTGCGCCCAGGTAGCTCAAAGGTTGTTCTGAAGGCGCTCAGGAACTCCTGGAGGTCCTCTGTCAGCGGATCCCCTTGCTCCCAACGAGGTGAGACCCAGGCCAAGGCTTCACCTGACAGGAGGCTAATGATGAAGGCCACCTTGGCACGGTCAGAAGAGAACTGGTGAGCCAACACCTAAAAATGGATGGTGCCCTGATTAAGGAAGCCGCAACACGTATGAGGGTCTCCAGAATAACGGGCAGGCAGAGGCAAGTGCAGGCTAGGACTGGACATGGCAGACGGAGGCGGAACCACAGCAGATGGCAGAGCAGACGTAGGTGCCAGTGCAGACACGACTTCGTCCAAACGGGTGGGTGAGCGTCTGCAACTTCTGGAAAAATTGCTCAAGGTGGATGCCATGATGGTTCACCACGGCTACGAGGTCAGGCAGAGTCACTCCGGTGGGATCCATAATGTATGGTCAGTTTGTACTGTAATGGTTCCAACCCGGGTGGCTGGAAACGTGCGGGTTGGGCGGATCCTCTGGGCCCACTGCGAGCGCAGCTGGTGAACACAAGCAGTGGGTAGCCGAAGTGCAGGTCCGGGTAGCAGGTGCTGGAGCGGAGACAGGGCACTGCAGATGTAGCCGTAGAACTTATGCACAGTCCAGGTGTAACAGGTGCACGGAAGGCACAGTCCAGGATGGCAGCAGACACTGGGTATGGCAACAGGTATATGGCAAGCTGGTGCAGCAGCAGGTGTTCAGCAGGAACAATGAACATATAGAAAACGTATAACAGAGTCAGTAGCAGTACAGCAGCTAAGGGGTCAAGCTCTTGTGCTGGAAGACAACAACGAACAGACGATGAGCTGAGGGAGGAAGTTCCTTAAAAAGCCAGAGGTTACAGGTCACTGGGCAGGGCCAAGGTACTCCGACTCTTTAAATGTGGTGCAGTGCCACACGCGTGCCCCTAGAGGGAGCAGGGGAGCTGGAGAAAGCAGAGATGGTGAGGCTTCAGGAGTGGCAGGAGCCAGGACAGGTGTGTGCAGAGAGCCAGGGACACCAGGGGATGTCGCAGCAGCCGGGACACAGGAGACACGGGCACGCTGTCGGTCCTTAGCAGGGGCCGCGGCGTGAACCGTGACAAATAGTTCACCATAATAAGTGAAAAAAACAAACTCTTTTTGACACAGAGAGCAATATCCCAAAATAAAAAATACTGGTTCAGGAACATGTGCGTGTATGACACACACATACTGTGTAGTTGAAAGGTATTTCACCCCAGTAACTATAAAATCGGAAGTATTTGGCACAGAGTGCAATCTAGTGCTGCTGCAGAGAGATCTGTGTACATAAGAGACACAGTGGCAAGTGACAGAATGTAAAATGGCTGGCCGATTTATAGAGCTGTAACATCACAGAAGCTGGCTGGCTGTTGATTGTCATGGCATTGAGGGCGTTTCTTTCTTTCTCCCATAGTTCTTTGCCTCATGTCATACCATGTGCTTGCAGCCACTTTAGAAAAAAAGACGATTCATTACCAGCGAATCACAAGGAAGTTCGACTTAATTTAGAATTGAATTTTTCCTGACTTTCGATTGAATTCCACTTTGTCAGATTTGATTCGCTCATCCCTAATTAACATCTCTAATACCACTCGTCTAATGATATAATGCAGAAAGGTGTCATCATTTTGTTACGAGCCGTGCTGCAGCCACAATGCAAGGCCACGGCTCGCACTCTAACTTCCCCGGTCCTATATACTCACTGCTCCACGCTCCTGCTCCGCTGCATTCTCGTATTTTGTGCTGGCACATATATACCCACCTCCTGGGTTGCGCGCTGGCTCTGGAAAATTTAAAGTGTCAGCATGCCGGTGATTGGGTAATCTCCAGGCGCTGACACTATATCCTGTCCACTTCCCCTGTGCACTCTGCTACTTCGTTGGTGTTGTTTAGATGTTGTTTGAGAGAGAGTTGTGCTATCAAGTTGTTCCATGTACCAGACATTCCTGCCTATTTATCCTGAATACATTGCCTGTCCTGACCTTTATGCCTGTCCCCGGCTATGTACATTCCTACTGATTCTGTACCATGTTGCACCCAACAAGCAAGTCACACTGGGGCTAGTGAGCTGGGAATCTCCTGCTGCACAAGATCAACAGTCCATGCAGCGGGCTCTGACAAAGACTGGGAGGCTCCTTAGATTCTGCTCCCTGATGTGACTTATACCATCGCTCGTGGATTCACCCCTAAGAATCCATTACAGTACAAAGTGGCCAGGAATCCCATCAGGGTGCCCCTGCCTGAACATCAGAACATCTCAGCTGTTGTAGCCCACCAGAGCGTCCGGATTGACCAGCAAGTGGATGTCATGCACAACAGCCCACCTACAACTGGCTATGTCAGTGCTCCATCCATATGGAGATGATGACTAACCATTTCCATTCAGAGCGAGCCAAGGCGGCATTTAATGTCTCCTGTTGGGTGAAGCCATCGCCTGAGCAACTTCCTTCTGGGACCGAGGGAATCTGGTGACCACCAACCTGCAAGTCTTTCTCGAGATGTTCTGTTATGTATTTGAACTGCCTGGATGAGCTTCTTCTGCTGCAGCTTTTCTGCTCTGCCTACATTAGGGAAACTCCACGGTTGAGTAGTTCACGGTTAAATTCCACACCCTCTCATCTGAGCTTGCATGGAATAACTAGGCCCTTATAGCAACATTCTGACAAAGACTTACACCAAGAATCAAGATGAGCTGGTCGGTTGAGATATACCCTCCTCTCTGAATGAACTTATTTGCCTAGCTTCTAGTATAGACATGTTTCTCAGACAACTGAAGATCTATCAAAAAGCATAAACCATCTGATCTTGTAGACTCTCTCATCTTGCTCCGTTGTTCCAAAGGTCTCAACTTCCTCCACTAATGTTCTCTCAAAGAGAACCTATACAAGTGGAAAGAGCCCACCTGTCTGAGCAAAAAAATATCCTCCGACGCTGGCAGAATCTGTGCTTCTACTTTGGTAGTTACGAGCACTTAATTCAGTTTGTTGCGTCCGGGAAACTCCCGCACCTAGGCTTTGTGGGAGAGGTGTCCGTAGGTGTGAGTACTACCTCATACTCTCTTCCTTGTCTGGTACCCCGTTTCAAGTCACACTCTTCTTGGACTCTGGTTCTGTCGGGAATTTTGTGGATGCATCATTGGTGTCCAAGTATCATCTTCCTCTGGTCCTTCCTCTGGACAGGCCATTGCTTATCTCATCCATCAATGGAGAACTGCTGAAAGACTCCATTCAGTTTCATAAGAAATCTTTTACCCTTTAAGTGGCGGTGTTACATAAAGAGAAGATTGTGTTCCACATGTTGTCTCGTTCCTCCTCTGCTCTTCTTCTGGATTTATCCTGGCTACAGTGCCATGCTCCCATGCTCAGTTGGCACATGGGTGAAATCACACATTGAGGACAAGACTGCCAGTCTCACTGTTGTATGGCACATCGTCTGGTGCCTACCTCTTCACCACTGATGCCTGCCACTACACTTCTAAGTGTTACATCCTCCTACCAGGACTTCGTGGACGTCTTCTGCGAGAAACAAGTAGAGACTTTGCTGCCTCATCGAGCTTTCAATTGTCCTATTGATCTCCTGCCTGGCATGACACCTCCTCAGGGAAGAGTTCAGCCTTTGTTGGTGGCAAAGACCCAGGCCATATCAGTCTATATTAAAGAAAATTTAAAGAAGGGCTTTATCCACAAATCTTTTTCCCTTTTCTTGGTGGGGAAGATGGATAGTTCTCTTCATCCCTGCATAGACTACAGAGATCTCAACAAAATAACTGTCAAGAGCCGGTATCCATTGCCACTGATCTCCAAGCTCTTTGACTGGCTTTGTGGAGCCAAGATCTTCACTAAACTTGACTTGCGGGGGGCTTTAAACCTGATTTACATTTGAGAAGGCGATGAGTGGAAGACCGCCTTCAATACCCGTGATACACGCGTTGTATACCTGGTTGGTTTATGCAACATGCCTGCAGTCTTCCAAAACCTTGTTATCAAGAGCTTCAGAGATCTCCTATATTTCTGTGTCATGATTTACCTTGATGACATCTTGATTTTTTTTGTCTAATCTTGAAAGTCACCGGAATCATGTTTGTATGGTATTAAGATGTTTACATAGCAATCATCTCTATTTGCTAACTACTACCGCCAATTCATTAATCATTACTCTATATTGGTGGCACCCATAGTGGCGCTTTTCAAAAAGAATGCTAACCCCAAGCTCCGGATGCCGGAGGCTGAAGAAGTTTTTGCTCATCTGAAATCTGTGTTTTCTTCTGCTCCTATTTTGTCTCGTCCAGACCCTAAAAAACCCTGTTATCTTGAGGTGGATGCCTCATCTGTGGGTGCCCTGGTGGTTCTCACACAGAAAAAACATCTAAAGGCAAGACCATAACCTGAATACTTTTTTATGTCAAAACCTTTTCTCCTGCAGAGAGAAATTACACTATCGGGATCCAGAATAATTGGCCATAAAATAGGCCTCGGAGGGATGGCGCCATCTTTTGGGAGGAGCTCTTCACCCGGTGAACATTTATACTAATCACAAGAATCTTCTGTATCTTTTAAAAGTACAGTGTTCACATCCTCAACAAGTTATGTGGTCCCTCTTCTTCTCTTGTTTTGACTTCTTGCTACACTTCAGACCAGTGGACAAGAATATCAAGGCTGATGTGCTCTCTCATTCTTCTGATACTGTTGGACTAGACTAGGCACCTCAGGATATTGTTCCACCCGAATTACTAGTCACCACAGCTCGCATCAACCTCAAACATGTCCATTCGGGGAAAAACCTTGTTGGTTTGGCCGTAAGAAAAATAATTTTGAACTGGGGCATTCTTTGATGCTTGCCAGCCATCCCGGAATCCGAAAAATCTTTCTTACTCATATCTTGAAACTACTAGCAGCCTAATCTTGTTCAAGACGTCAAAGACTATGGGGGATATGTATGAAAACTGTCTAGGTCTAAGACTTTCTTTGTTGCCCATAGCAACCAATCAGAGCTCCCCTTTAATTTTTTTTCAGAGCACTATATGAAATGAAAGGGGAGCTCTGATTGGTTGATATGGGCAACAAAGAAAGTCTTAGACCTAGACAGTTTTCATACATAAGGCCCTATTTCTTCTCATGTGCCAAGTATGCCCACAACATAACCTTTCATTTCTGAGCGACCTTGAACCCATATCACTATGAACTGTATTACTGATTTATCTTCTTCCTCCAATAATACTGTCATCTGGGTGGTCACCAATTGATTCTCAAAAATGTCACATTTCGTGTCTCTGACTGGTTTACCCTCTGTCCCTTGACTTGTCTTCCATTTTTTCCAGCAAATTTTTCGCTTACATGGACTGTCTCTTCATATTGTGTCTGATCGGGGAGTCCAATTCGTATCCAAGTTCTGGTGTGCCCTTTGTTCTTTGTTTCCTCTGCATACCACCCACAAACCAATGGCAAGTTGATAGGGTTGAGAGGGTTAATAAAATCCTGGGCAAATACCAGGATGGCTGGGCCAACCTCATTCCATGGGCTGAATTTTCTTACAATCACCTTGACTGAAGAAGTATCTCCATTTTTCATTGTTAATGATCAACATTCTTGTTCTTCTCTCAAAGCCTTATCGAATGTTCCTGCAGTTGATACTCAAATCCAAGACCTTGCTATGGTCTGGCAAGAGACTTGACATGCTCTGCAAATGGCATCCTCATGCACAAAGTCACAGACAGATACAAAACCTATGCCTCCTCCGATCTTCTCTCCTGAAGATAGAGCATGGTTATCTGCCAAATACTTTCGTCTGAAGATGTCTCACTCCTCAAGCCGCTGTTTCTCAACTGCTTCTCCCAGAAAATAGTGTCTCATCCACTTGAAGCTGAAGTCGGGGAAGTCTTCAAGGTAAAAGATCTTTGCCAAGAAGATTAGAGGGAAGTGGTATTTCTTATTGACTAGAAGGGTTTCAAGCCTGAATAAAGATCATTGGAGCTGGAGGACAACATTGATGCCCCTTAACTTTTGTGCAAGTTTAGTCTTTCTCAGAAGAGGGGGAGACGTAAGGGAGGGTACTGTCAAGAGCCGTGCTGCGGCCGCAATACGGCACAGGAGTGCAGATCACATTCTCATTTCCCTGGCTCTGTGTATTCACAGATCCATGCTCCTGCTCCACTGCGGTATCGTATCCTGCTCTGCACCAGCGCATGTACTCTCTTCCTAGGTTGCGCGCTGGCTTTGTGGAATTTAAAGGGCCAGCATGCCAGTTATTGGGTAATTGCTAGACACTGATCCTACATCCTGTCCACTCCCCCTGTGCCCTCTGCCATTTGGTTGTTGTTGTTTAGTTGTTGGTGGTGTTTATCCTGTCCATGTTGACTGCCGCCTGCCGTGACCTTTTTGCCTGTCCCCAACTATGCACCTGCCTACCAATTCTGTACCATGTGGCACTCTAGCCGCCACCGCAGGCAAGTCCCATCAGGAGTAGCAACCTGGGAGTCTCCTGTCGCGCAAGAGCAACCGACCTTGAGGCGGGCTCTGACGAAGATGGGGAGGCTTATACCACACCTTGCCATTGTACAGAGGATTCACCTCCAGGAATCCACTGCACATTTATTATGATGTCAGATGTTGTTTCAGAACTAATACAATCCGTTCTTATAATAATGTTTGTTATAATGAACACAGAAAATAATAGTATTGGGACTGCCCTGATCACCTATAGTTTCTGATGGAACATTACAGGGGTTTCCTAAATGATGTATTTGATAAACTAGTCAAGCCTTCTAATACATTGGTAACAAGTGGATTTTTTAATGTTAAAATTTACCTCTTCATGTTTTGAAAAATGCACCAACTGTACATGTTTTGTATTACATTACAGTCACATTGTCCTGGAATTTCTTTCACAGAAATATTGCAAGTTTGCCATATTTCTTGAGTCTGGGAGACAGAAGCAGTGAGCTAATATTAAATCATGCTGTTTGGAAGCGGCGGCTTGTAAACCTTGATGCATTTTTAATTATGTGACAGCAATATGATGGCCACTTCAGGGTCTGCATTCTTATATTTCAAGGAGATATTCACATTGCGGGGACTCAACCCTTATCACTCTGCAGGATTTTTCAGTCTATGTGAATGGATTTTTTCCAATTAAGTATTAACAACCCTTTTCATTTAGAAACAATTGTACCGAGAACCCAGATATACACAGCATGCCATTTTTCCCCTAATTGCGCTGCCAAAAATTCAATGACCTTAAGGCTATGTTGAAAAGACTTAAAAAAGAGACTGAAAAATACGTTCATTTTGAAGCTAATTTTTCTCAAGATCAAGATACACATGTATTGTTGAAGTGTTTTTGATGTTGTTTGCATTTTATGTCATGTATATGATGTATTTTTGGCACTTTTTCTTGAGAAATCTGCACCATAAAAAAGGCATAAAATACATTGTAACGATCCATCGATCGCCGGTTATATGGTGGATCCTCAGTGCTGACTGCAGGCAAGGTGGTTTAGATGGAGAACCATAGTGAAAGTCGAAGTGCAGAACAGGGACACCGGATCCAGGTAGCGGGTCACAGCTGGATAAAGCCATAGATGAACAGCAGGTCCCAGGCAGGTAACACACTTGGTACACTGAAAGATAACAGCAGATATAGCAGGTTGATGCAGCGTCAGGAACAACAGAGATGTACAGGTAGAGTAAAGGTAATGCAGGGTTAACAGCAGTAACGCAGCAACAGGAGCCAAGCTGTTTGTAGGAAGAACAAAAACGAACTGACACTGAAGCAAGGGCTGGAAGTTCCTTAAGTAGCTAGAGGTCACAGGCCAATGGGCAGGAAATTGGGACACTGTCCCATGGGTACCACATAATGCGCCTAATTTTGGAGTGCGCTTGATTATACATCGAGAGAACAGGACTGCGCCAGTTTTTGGGCTGAAAGGACACCAGTACACTGGTGCAGCCCCGTACATACATGTCTCCCTATGTTACATGTTGTTTTTTTTATATATCTGTATTTATATGTGTATTTCAAATCAGCAACATAAAATACAAAATGTGTGAACTACAAATGTATTTCACTATAAAAATCAATAAGATGTGGTTTGAGGGCATATTGGAAGAGCATTTTAGTTGTGAAATACATTTGTATTCTTCTCCAGAATACACATGAAAAGATGTTAAGACATAACCTAAAGCATAATACACGTGTATTCTTCATCCTAAGGACACATAAAAGACCCTAATTAAATCACCTTTTGTAGCTCTGTTGCTGGTATTTATATGGATGCATTAAAGAAACAGTAAGGTTAAGGTGGTCTCTTTTGGACTACATTTGCTCTGTTAACTCCTTAATGACCACTCACTGACTTTTGACGTCGGCTGGTGCAGGTCGTTCGTCTACAGCGATGTCTTTTGACGTCGCTGCAAACATCTGAGTTTGCGGCTTCGGGCGCCACAGCTGTGCCGAGATCGGGGCTGTACTATACAGCCCTGATCCCAGAGCATCTCTTGGGAGCAGCGGAGAGCGGGGGAAACCTCCGCTTCCCGGTGCTTTAACCCTTGATTGCGGCGGATCGGCACCACAGTGCAATCAAAGGGTTTCCCTGCTCTGTCGGGTGATCGGAACACCCAGTGACTCGACAGAGCCTGGGGAACGGCTGCACAGTCAGCCCTGGGGACCTAGAGTAGCCCCAGGGCTGTCTGTGTAACATGCCAGTGACTAGGACAGACTGTGAGCTGTCCTGATCACTGCCTGTGTCAGACTGACACAGATTATAATGTATTAGCATATATGAATATGCTAATACATTACTAAGTGTAAGGCAGGGTTCACACAGCAAAAATTGTATGTATTTCGCATGCAATTACGCCGTGTGCTCGGAAGCGGGGATGGGGGGCTGGCAGCCTGCCGGCCCCATAGACATTCATTATTCACGGCGCATATACGCCATGAATAATTAACATGTCACTTATCTCCCCGCTTGTCGTATTGTGCGAGCAGGGAGAGGAGACGTAATCCATAGTTCTCGATGAGAACTGTGGATTACCGTAATGACTGGGACATATTTCACCTTGTATTTAGCGCAGTATGCCGCGAAATATGGGGTGAAATATGTCCCATTTTAAGCTGTGTGAACATAGCTTAAAAAAAAAAAAAAAAAAGTAAAACAGTTCTCCCTTTATGGGAATTAAAAAAAAAAGAGTAAAAAACATAAAAAGGTTACAAAAAATGAGTACAAAAATAAATAATAAAATAAAAATAAATATTTAATAAAAAATAATTGTGCATATATTACACACACAAAAAAAAAAACTACACATATTAGATATCCACATGACCATAATAACCTGTTGAATTAATCTAACAAGTAATTAAGTGTGAAATTTGAATGGTGTAAAAAAAATAATAAATACTGGTGCTAGAACCAAAACATGGAATGTAAATATGGCCATATACACCCACAAACCATGTTCTATTATTTATAATAGGAAATACGTGCTGTGGTTCAGCCATTGTGTATTTTTACTTTGGTGATTGGAAATGCCAGTTCTTTTATATATATTCCACATGTATTTTTTTGACTAAGTTCCAAATAATAAATAAATTAATAATAATGCTTAAAGAATGTGGTAAAAAATGCATCAAATACATGACAAAAACACATGCAAAATTAAAAACATGAAAAAAAGTTACTTTATCCTCCTTTTTATGCTGTTACTGTGAGAATATTGTATAATTGTAAAATGGGAATAATTTTATGGCAACAATGAGCATAGCATTGATTAATTGCATGTATTTTTATTAAAAATCATGTGATTCAAAGGGAAAGAATAACATGATTCATAATTAAAAAATCACAACGGAAATACACGTTCCAATTTACAGTACATTTTTAAATTACAAGATAAAAAACTATTGAAGGCTATGGAAATAAAAAGCTTAAAATATCACAGTATTTTCTTTTTTCACATGGAAGGGATTTAAAGTGCTTTCAATTGGTGACTCACCAAAGTGGCACACTACATCTTGCCAAATGAGCATACTAGCTTTCACCAAAGAAGCATGCTATATCTAATGGTTTGGCATACATAACCAGAAGTTTATATACACTATATAAAAAGACACATATGCATGTTTTTCTCACTATCTAACATGAAATCAGAATAAACCTTATCCATTTTAGGTCAATTAGGATTACCAAAATTATTTATATTTACCAAATGCCAGAATAATGAGAAAGATAATTTTTAAGGCTATTTTTTTTATTATCTGCAAAGTCAAAACTTTACATACACTAGTATTACCATGCCAACAATTTGGGACAGCCCATATGATGA